>BCKM01000014.1:120091-151565 GCA_039545415.1 Udeniomyces megalosporus | reverse complement strand
CTCGACGCAACCCTTCCCTTGTCCTCATCTTCATCTTCATCCCCCAAGCTTCTTCAACACCCAAATCCACCATCCTCTGCGTTTCCTCAACATGTACCAATCAAGCTTCAGCTACTTGTCCCAACAAATCTTGTCTCCGACACTGTCGATTAGCCAACGCTCGAAAATCCGGTCTTTATCCTTCCTCAACTCCCACTTCAACCACTACTACTCCTCCTCCTCCTCCTCCTCCTCCTCCTCCTCCTCCTCCCCGCAATCCTCTCACTGAACTTTCTTCTCCAAAAGGCAGCAGTAAAGAAAAAAATCAAAATGAACACATCGTTATCATCGAAGAAGAAGAAGAATCAATGAACAATCACAAACTTCAAATCACTCAACATTCATCTCACCCAGGAGTAGAAGATGTTCTCGACCAATCCTCCTCCTCCTTCACCTCATCACCATCAACATCATCATCATTATCATCATACGAAGGATTAGGTTGTGAATTTCATGAATCCAAAGTCATCGCCAAGAAGGAACTCAATCGATCTCGTCGAGAAACCGCCAAACTTCGACAGGAAGAATCCAAGCGAAAGAAGAGGGAAGGAAAGGCCTTGATGAAGCAGAATGATCACGTCAACGGCGATGGTGGTGGTGGTGGTGGTGGTGGTGGTGGTGGAGGGAAGAAAGTCAGGAGGGATGATCATTAGACAACGTGATGAGCGGACATAGAGGGATGGGCGGGCATAAAGGGATGATGACCAAAGCGGTGGAGAGAAGAAGAAGGAGGAGGAGGGATAGGGGAAAGTGGTGATGATGATGATGATGATGATGATGATGATGAGAGGTGTGGTGGTGGAAACGGGTGAATCCGCTTTTTTTTTACAAAGAAAAAGAAAAAGAAAAAAAAAAGAAGAAAAAGAGAGAAGACCACAACGCAATGATGGAATGGAACACTATAAATCAGAAAAGAACCATCCTGGGAAACCAACTTTCGTACCAGAACTTTTTTCTCCCCTTCTTCCTCTTCTTCTTCTTTTTTTCCTTGAGCGAATCGGTCAAACTCAATCGAAGGGGGGAGGGACCTTTTTTTCTTTGCTTTTTTCTCTGCTTTTTCTTGTTTTGCAAGGCGCATTTAGTCATGCGAGAGTGATTCATGGTTTTTTAGTAACACGGTCCTGCGATCTGGATTTAGGTCCGGGAGTGAGTGTATGAGAGAAACTGAGGAGAGGGTTTTGAGGCAAGCGTTTGAAGGTGACCAAGAGGAGGTGAAGGAAGAGAAGATGGGAGGGGGGGTTGCGAGGTAAAGCGAGAGGAAACAAGGGAAAGAAGATGGAATGAAAACAAAATCAAGAAGCGGAAGTCTGATGCGATGTATGTGAGTATTTTCTGTGCGAAAACGATCTACCAGAAATCGTCCTCGTCCCCTCCCTTCTTCGTCTTTTTGTTCATCTGGACGACGGCTTGATTCTCGTACATCTCAGCCATCTTTCGTTCGTTTGATGGGAGAAAGGTGAGACGAGATGAGGCGTTGATGATGATAGGCGAGCAAAAGGGCGAGCAAAAGCGAACAGATGAGGAGAAGGATAGGAGGGAAGGAACGAAGGAACACATAATTAACACAGGAGCTGAGGGAAAGTATCAGAGCGGAAGTTATCAGAAGAGGGAGAGAAAGGCGAACCTGCTCTCCGTTGGTGGCCTGATCAGCATCCTTATCATCTCGGATCCGAATGAATCGAGGGAACCGAAGCGAGATTCCTCGTTTGTCAGCCTGGAAGAGGTTAGGTTGGCGGAGAGATATGGCAAAGAAAGAGGGCAAGACATCGATGAGTTGTCGCCGCCGAATCTTCCGATCATGCCCCATAAGATCGAGTTAGCAGCATCACCATGACTCACGATTCCCATGGCAGCCGTGTAGATTGGACTTAGACTGAGATCCGCCGTAAGGACTTCCCAAACAATCTTGGGCTCGAACATAACGTCTGGTTTCGCCCCTCCGATCGAGATATCCTTTCTACTCGAGCCCGCCTTGGGTGAAAGCTCGAGGGGATGAAGGACGTCATAGTGGGAGGCCAAGGCTTCCTCTGAGAAACCCGTTCCGATCTTGCAAGTCGCTTGATAGGATTCAGTTTCGGGATCATAACAGGCGAGGAGGAAGGCACCGTAGACGTTTGTTCTTTTGCCTTTTCCGTGGTAGGCTCCGATGACGACGAGGTCAAGGGAATCACCAACGCCGGAGAGGTAGTCTTTCTTGAGCTGGGTAGGGAAGAGGCGAGCAAGGGGATTGAAGTGTTCAGATAAGTGAGTGCGCGTCCTCGGCAGAGAAAGGATCCAACAGATGACGATTGTTAGAGCGAAGAGCAACGAACCTTGAGCCAATTCTGAGATCTCTTACTCGGCTCGTACGTCGAATCGCTCGCATCGAGAGTCTTGACCATCAGACCTTCACAACCATCAGCGACAGATGCGTCGAGGAAAGTCGAAATTTCCTCGAGAGACTCTCCGTCAGTCGCCGTAGCGAATTGGAACTCGCCCTCGACGGGGATAAAGTTGTCGTAGAGCACAGCGCGACGTTCCTTGAGAGGCTTCTGGAGCAGGACCTGATGCAAGGTCAAGAAGAGAGGGTGAGCTGCGTCACTCAATTTGAAATCTCAAGCAAAATCTAGGGTAGAAACAACACATCTGTGCGTGCGACGACTGAAGATGACCCCACATACCTCTCCGTTGTAGTATAGACAATCAAATGCGTAGATCTGGACTTGAACTGTGATGTCCTCGACTTTGACGTCCTTCCGCTTCCTCTTACTAAGTTCCTGGAACGGCAAGAGTTTTCGCTCGACAGGATCCCAAGCAACCGCCTCGCAATCGAGTATGAATTCGGCGTTGGGGTCTTTCATGGCCTAAAGGCACGAGAAGGGGATGGCAGTTTCAGATCAGTGAATGAGTTGTGTTTTGTGAAACATCTGATCGTGAGGATGTTGAGTTTGACTGAACACACATGAAGGGTCGAGTTGATGAAATCGGGGTACTTGACCGTCATGTTCTCCGAGTTTCGAGAAAAGACGGTAATCGTGCCGTCTGATTTTCGGTGAATCTGTTCCCGGTCAACCCAGCGAGAGGAATAGATCAGTAACATCCAAGTAGACGGCAAGACTTCAAGGCATCCTGACCTGAGCTCGCTCTCCGTCATACTTGTACTCGCAAGTGAACTTGCAGCCATCGAACTTGTCGAGGACCTCGGTGATAGCCTTTGTAGGCTTGGCGAGCATTGGCTTGAGCGGAACACCTAGCGGAAAGCGTGACGTTAGGTGGTCAGATCAACATTAGAAGGTCAGATCGAGGAGGGCAAGCGATACTAGGGCGGGTAAATACGACACGAACCAGCGGTCAGCTTGCAATACTCTTGTAGTTTGTCTGCTCCATACGTGACAAGGGCTGGAATGATGAGGTCCCAGTTTGGGATTTGACTAATTGAGCGAAACATGAGTGACGATTGAGAACCATAAGTGGTCAAGTCATTCAGCGGTCGATTTCGTCTGCGAGATAGGATGAAGGGAGCGAACCTGTAAACGGATCTGAGGTTATCGGTTCCATCTGCGAGCAATTTGGCCAGCTTCTCAGGCGAAACCTTCTTGCTATATGCTGATGATGCATGGATACACAGTATAACTTCTTTGTCAGCCACAGATCAGCGGATAAAGAATCCCCCATGACCACTCACCGTAACGAGCACGGATGGTTGAATGAGCGACAGCGATGAGAAGCGTCTTCTCGGCCAGACCAATTCGGAGCTTGCCAGACAGAGATCGAATGATGTATTTTGCTTCATCTCCTTTGCAAGCGGCGAGAAGGGTTCCGATGGTACCGGTTTTTCGGAGTTGAGACTGAGTGGGATGTATGTGACATAAGAGTAACGATGCGAGGAAAACAGAACCGTAGAGGTCAGTGTCGTGGAGTTGGATCGATCTCGCTACATGAGTCAAACGAACATCTTTTCCAGTGGTCTTGGCGATCTCGGTCAACTTGGCGAACACGTAGGGGACGGTGAGGGGTTTTGGCTTGAACATGGTAGGCTGACTCGATTTGGATTCCTACGGTGACAGAGCAGGTGAGCTCAATACAATTGAATTCCCACGTAATGGTCAGGTCGATTGGGAAGAGGAGTGCGCCTACCATCGCGACAATTCCTAGATCACCGTGCTTCTTCAACTCAGCCTTGATTTTATCGTTCGATCGACCTGCCATCTTGGCGATGGCACCGATGAGGGTCGCCTCTCCGATACCCAGCTCGAGACCTTCGTAGTCCGGGCAGAGCTGATTGATGGAAACGGGGTTGAGGTTCGATTTTGATCCTGACTTGAAAGGAGGAGATGTAAGGAGATGAACTCACTCGGTTGATGCAAAGATAGACGACCTTGAGAATTTCATCTCCAGCTTCAGTAGGCTTGACATCTTTACCCTTCCCTTTGGTCTTGCGGTTCTCTGCTGCGACCTCTTCGCTTGACTTTGGCACACCAGCTCGCTCAGCAACAAGTTCGAGGAAGTTGGTAAGGTAGGCAGTCTTCTCGAGACGCTTGCTGGTCGACTCGATCAGGCCGAGGCACATAACGAGGGCGGCGTAGGGAACAGGTGCTCCGGCGTCCCATTGAGGGTAACCGGAGAGCGATTGGGTACCCTTTTCGGCAGCAGCATTGGCACTGTGATTTTTTCGAGAGTGTCGAGCGGAGAGTCAGCACTCTGAACGACAGTACCGAATAGACTCAGGTTTAAGAACGGCGCTTCGTACAGTTTGGAGGATCCCTGATCGAGTTAACAAATGTATCTTGTCAGCGTTTAGTCGGGGTGTTCATGATGGATGTTCCATCAGAACTCACCTTGCCTATCATAGCTTCTTCTATCTCTTCGTCGGAGAGCTCGTCCTCACCTTCCCCCTCGCCTTCATCAGCCGATGACGCTGCTGCCTCTTCAGACGCCTGCTTCGCAACCTTCCTTCCAGTCTTGATCTCCGTGTCTTCTTCCTCTTCGTCCTCTTCAACCTCCTCTGAGACAGGTGCCTTCTTCTTCGTGATCTTTGTCGGACGAGAAGCCTTCTTGACTGGCTGAACATCATCCTCCTCATCGAGATCGAGCGGCTTGAACGTAGAGGCGAGCTTCTTTTGCTCTGCTTGATCAGATGTGGTGATAGGCGTTACTTTGGAGGATGATGCTTGCGAAGATGATGGTATTGAGGCCGATGCTGAGGCCGATGTCGATGTTGAGCCGACGCGAGACTTCTTGACCGAGGTCGTTACGGTTTGATTGTCATCTTCCGGGACGGGCGAAGACGAAGCTGCACGTTTCTTAGTTTGAGGCTTACTGGAGGACGAAGCTGTTGAGAAGAGGTGGATGGAAACGACGCGTCAGACGAATGGATCGATGATGACGCTTGAGTTGAGACGCGATCGAGCGAGAGGGGAAGACGATGGTGATCCTGCCCTGCTTGCTCGTCGAAAGATCACGACGATCGTGCTGTAGAGAAATGAACTTACAGGCTGATTTGGTAGAAGGCTTCATCTCGACGTCCGAGTTCTCGACCTTCTTGGACGACGGTTCGGGTTTGTCCTTCTTTGCCCACATGGATTTGAGCGAGGGTTGTTGGGTGGTCGGAGGCGGAACTCCCTTGATGTGGTTGAAGAGAGTGGTTTGTTTCATGATTCGATTGGGAATGGTGAGTCTGGATGAAAAGAGTCGAACGAAAGGTGGGACCATTCAAGATGTCGAGTGGTCGGCGCGAAATGAAGAGGGATGAGCACGCGCGTCGATCGAGGTTGACCCTGTTAATCAATCCTCAGGCCACCCGGTCAGGCATCAATACGCCCATTGAACGGAGAGCGGGAAGGACACTGGAACGTACAGTCTGACTTGGAAGGGTAGGGTAGGGGTCCGTCTCGTCCGAGTGTGAAACGGTGGGGTCGCGCTCTAGTAGAGGGAGGGGAAGAGGCTTACAACTTCACCTCGAACTACGCTCAAAGCGTGCTTCTTGAGAGCTTAGTAGGCATTTCATCCTATATGTCACCCTCAACGTTGATGCTGCCCATGAATGGAGTATTACGCCCAGTTCTTGGTTGGACTCGATACTGGATCAAGCAAAAGGAGACGTAACCATACTTCCTCCTCCTTCTCACTTGCCTTGGTCCCTACACCCCCTCGTCATCTTCCAGCCCTCTCTTGCTCGACCAGTCCAGCAGATCATAACCCCAGCAGTCTCCGGACCCACATTCCTTCTCTTCCTCTCGCCTTAACCTTCACTTAGATTCTCAACATGATCACTGTTCCTGAACTCCTCGAAAAGTACGCCGATTGCCCCTACGTTGTCCTCTCTGATTTCGACGGTACCATCTCCACCGAGGACAGCAACGACTTCCTCATCGACAACTTCGGCATGGGAGTTGCGGATAGACGAGTTCTCTGGGACAAGGTCGTCAGGGAAGAGGAGAACTTCCGAGACGCTTTCAAGATCAGCTTGGAGAGCGTTGCTGCCAACAAAGACTTTGGCTTTTGCGTCGATGCTGTCCGGAAGGAGATCAAGCTTGATCCTGGGTTCAAAACATTCTATGCATGGTGCCAATCTAGGGTGAGTTGTTCTGTCCCTTGATCCCAACTGACTAGTCGAGTGCTGAATTCCCTTTCCTACCCTGGTGGTTCAAGGGAATCCCCGTCATTGTCGTTTCGAGTGGAATGGAGGACATCATTCGAGCTATCCTCAGCGAGCTGATTGGAGAGTGAGTTACATATGCTGCTCGGAGGTGAGGTCGTTCATCTGGAACTGATGCTTGGCTTCAACCCCGAAGGAAACAAGCTGCCGACATCGACATCATCTCAAACTCCGTCAAGCTTCACGACGACAAGCCAAACGGCTGGGAGATCGTTTACCGTCACCCTGAGTCTGGTTTCGGCCACGTAAGTCGGTTCCTTTTCACCATTTGTCTTGGATGACATACGAATTGACATGTCGTCTCGTCTCTACCTCACAGGACAAGTCTCGAGCTATTCTGCCCTTCCGGGACCTGCCCTCCAAGCCCCTCTTGTTTTTTGCCGGTGACGGAATCTCTGATCTTTCGGCGGCAAAGCACGCAGATGTCCTGTACGTCCCGTGTACCTCGAAGTGTCAGAGGCCGGACGTCTGAGAGGTGACAGTTCCTGATCCGCCTCTTTCGTTCGCTTCCTCAGCTTCGTCAAGAACAAGGAAGGCAACGATCTGGCAACCTACTGCAGGAACAACGGATATCCATTCAACGTGAGATGCTGATTCTCTACTTTGATGCACTGACCTACCCGTCTATATGCTGATCGCCCCCTCCTCTATTTGGCACTCCTTTCGTAGCTCTTCAACACGTTCGAGAATGTTCTGGAAGAGGTCAAGGCTGTCGTGGATGAGGGAAAGAAGCCAGAGGACGTCATGAAGGCGACTCCTTGAGCGTTGGGTCATACCACTTTAGACTGTAGAAACATAGATGGCGCTTTGTATCGATCGAACGGGTTACATGAAGAGACCAGGCTATCCGTAACTCGAGTCACAGTCAAGACTGAGAACATACGTCGTTAAAGTTCATTGCATCGTGATCCATCGTCATCTCACCTCAGGAGAATGGTCATACCCATCACCACACACGCTAAGCTCACGTAGGGCGACAGTCGTTCACCTGAATCAATCCAGCCAGATTATCATCGTCAGCATACATCCATCTCTTTGATAAACGAAGGGACAGTCTAACCTATACGCGAACACTTCCAGAACAGCCCCATGAACCTAAGCGAGGTAAACCAAACAAAGATCAAAATCAAGCGAGAACCTCCTTCGCTAGTCAGCTCGAGTAGTGACACCTCCAATATCAGAACTGATGAGGATGAAGGACGATCAGCACGAACCCCTCCTTGTTCCGGTCTACAAGGCCTGGCGCGGTCGCTCGGGCGTAGGTGCATGTGCAGATGAAGAGAATGATACAGAGGAGGAGCGAGGAGAAGTTGAAGAGAGCCGTCTGATACGGGATGGAGGAAAGGACCGTGAGCGAACGCGTGGATCGTTAGAGATGAAGGGTAGAGACGTTGAGCCGATAAGAGCTCACCATGATGAGAGGTTAGGAGTGATGCTCAGTCAATTCACGCGGGGAATGAGAAATTCAGTCGGATCTGGCGAGTATCGATATGGTTGAAAGTCGAATCGCAGGTTGTGTCGACAGAGTTAAAAGAGTTGCTGAGTCTGTATTTGGTTTCTATGACGATTGGGACTTTGGTGATGGTTTGGCCGGAGGGAGGACCTTTCCCAGCCAAATCAACGTCACATCCTCCAGGTCAGACTTGGCTCAGACAGCTACCTCTGATCACCATCCATGTTCTCTTCGCCTTTACCATTGGTCAAAGCTGACGATCCATACTCATGAAATCTTTGCTAACGAACCGCTTAGGAGCTTCGCTTGGCTTTCTCATTGGGCCGGCTTCCCGACTGTCCTCATTCCGATCCCCCCGTCTCGACCCGACCAGTCTTGCCCCTCCATCTATGTTCACAAGTCTTGCTTATAAACTCCCACGCATACATACGCGAACACCCATAGCCCACACAATCCCACCTCGTTCCCGTCGACGGTCCTCCTTCAACAGCAGCGCCTCATGTCTACCGATCCTTCATCTGACATCTTAGACCTCCTCATTATCGGGGGAGGTCCTCATTGTTCGTCACATATCATGCTCATCACATCGGTTTGCTTCGATCGATTGACTTCTTCGCTTCCTTCCTCTTCTCTTCCCCTTTCACAAATCTCCACCTCAACTTCTTAGCTCTCGCCCTCCTGTCTCGACTCTTTGAACCAGCACCCTCCTCTCTATATTCAGACGCCGAACACGCCCGTCTAGCTTTCCTACGTAAGCAGGCACTCAGTAGAAACGCCAAGACGAAGCGTGTCGTTCCGAGGGACGTCGTCGAGGGCAGAGCGGTAGCTGCAGTCGAGAGCAAGCCTGTCGTCGCCGGATCCAGGGACGCAGAGAAGGAAGCAAGGTTGATCGCGAAACGACCAAAGGTGGTAGTATGCGACAAGCAGAAGGGTTCTTTCATGGGGACGTGGGATCGATTCTTTGTCAGTCGATCCGATCCGATCATGCCGCCAACCATGAACACCATGGTGCCGATGTTAAACCTACCCTTATCCTTGGTCCATATCAATTAGGACAAACTCGAGATTCCTCACCTTCGATCGCCTCTCTTCTTTCACCCTCAACCATCCGACGTCAATGCTCTTCGAAGCTACGCCCACGAAACCGGACGTTCAAAGGCTGAGCTCATCGAAATCACTGGAGTCGTTGGTGGAGAGTGGAGTAAACATCAGCGCAAGAGGTTGGCTCGATTAATCTTTTTACCCGAGCAAGATCACCATGTTATGACTGCTGATTCTCATCGTCTTTCACTTCTCTTACAAAGTGCTCGGATCAAAGGTCGAGCTCCACGTCAGCCGCACGTCAACATCCGAGATCAAGACGACTACCATGCCCCATCGACCTCACTTTTCGCTGACTTCAATACGACCCAGATCATCGAACGTTATTCTCTTGGCTCTTACATAGAGCACTCAACGATCGCTTCGCTCACTTACAACTCTATCCAATCCTCAGCGCCATATGGCCTTCCGACCCCTCCAAGTTCGCCTACACCTGTCTCTCATCTGAACGATGACGAAGACGAACCTCATTTCACTATCGTCGATACCGAGGGTCGAGTCAAGAAAGCCCGAGCCGTCTGCATGAGCATCGGACCTGGTGGGATCCCATCGGTCCCTTCTTACCTCACGGAAGCCAGGGGTGTCGTAGAAGGCGATGGTTGGTGTCACACAGCTGCTTTCCTGAAGCCAACTTTCGAGTTCCCAGCACCGAGAGAAGGTGGTGGATCGCTGCTTGTTATTGGAGGAGGGTGAGTAATCGAACTTTTCTTGTTCAGTCCAATCCACTGCTACTTGACGTGTTGAACGATATCGTTGACGTCGTCCTATCTCTCGATTTGACCCGGCTAGTTTGACCTCTGCTCAGATCGTCGACCTTGCCATCCGAAAAGGCTACAAGAAAGTCATCCTCGTCTGTCGTTCGCATCTGAAAGGTAGCGTCTAACAACATTCGTGCCTCCCGATCGACGCCTTGGACTGACAAATCATCCTTCGCCTCATCCTCTTTTCCTCAATTAAGTGAAACCATTCGATATCGGAACGGAATGGATGGGCAAATTTGCCAATCTCTACAAGGTAAGAGCCGTCAGATGTTCGTGGTTCAAAACTGCTACGGCGACATCATGTCACTGATCGAATCCATTCGTCCCTCACTCGATCCAGATGATGTTCTACCAAGAAGATTCGCCCGAAGGTGAGCGTCATTCTCAATTCCATACAGGGGCCACCTGCAACCCTTTTTCACTTGTTCTACTCGTCCGCTGACTATCGTGCCCATCAATCGTTCCTTTTCCTCAGCTCGACTGAACCAGGTTCGAGCCGCCCGAAACGGAGGTTCCATGCCAGGACCTTACCACAAACTTCTCAAATCCCACGTCTCATCTGGTCATCTCGAGATTCGAACGCTCTCTTCCATCACATCTCTCTCTCGCTTCACTCCATCTTCCGATCCAAGCGATGTCAACGCTGACACGGACGACAAATCAGATGGTCGATGGAAAGTAGAATTGGAACGTCGAACTCCTAGGAAGATTCCTGTCAAATCATCCAGAGGAGGAGGAGGGAAGCGTGGAAGGAAAACCAAGAAGGGCAAGGGAGATGAGGAGGATGGTTGCTTGGAGGATTGTGGTGTTCAAGAAGAGAAGGAAAATGAGGAAGACGAGGATGAGATCGTTTTTGACATCGAAAAAGACGATGTCGAAGTTGATTTCATTGTGTATGTAGCCGTTTCTTCCTTATTCGGTCGTTGTCATGGTCACTTCATATCGAACTTCGGACCCTCAGCTGATCGTTCAATCCTTGGTTACTCTGTTCATCTATCTTCGCGTATATCCAGATCTGCTACTGGTTCAAAATTCGATGTCGCAAGCCTTCCTTTCCTCTCCGAAATCCACAAATCTTATCCCATCGAGACCATGGGTGGATTCCCTCTTTTGACCGATGGTAAGCTGTCTCTTCGCCATTACCTCTATGGTCTTACAGAAAGCTGATCGTCCCTTGTGACACCTCCCTCTCTCAGATCTCCAATGGAACTCCACCCTCCCCCTCTTTTGCATGGGTGGATACGCTTCTCTCCAGCTCGGCCCCGGAGCGGCAAACCTGATCGGTAGCCGAGAAGGTGCAGAGAGAATCGCTTACGGTCTTGGTCAGTTATTCCCAGAAGTTTGGGGAGAGGATGCTCCTTGGTTGAACGACGACGACGAAGAGGAGGATGAGGGCAGCGAAACCAAGGCGGTTGAACAGGGACGAGAGGAGAAGAAGAGAGGTGGCCATGGAAAGGGAAGGAATTGGTTGAGCGAGCGGGCGGGTACGAACGGAAACGTCTGGGATGGTCTCGAGGAGGTCTTTGAATAAAGTGACGGTGGTACTAGAAGGAAGGCTTTTGAGCTTTCAAGGGTTGTACTTGCTCTGGTGGTGGACGTGTATCGATTCTGCATCGACTGATCACATGTACTTGTAGAGCTGGAAGCGGGAATTTTCTTTTGCAAGACATCTCGATGAGCAACGGGATCGTTGGGAGGTGCACGCGCGTACGTACTCGCCGATGTCGATCTCTCGAGGCCGGTGCGATCTCCGGCCAAAGGAGATTCGCACGTGTCGGCCAATTGATGAATTGATCATCAGTCCTCAGCTTTCCTCCTCCGGACCACGAGGCGACACCAAGAGGACACGGAATGAAGACGCGTCAGCGACAAAGTCGAGTGCATACCGCCAACGTGTGACAAAGCCAAGAGGAGAAAAGGTCAGGACAGTCAAGCCACCCAGAAGCGATCTAGATTTTCTCCGCCTTGAACGAGGAAGACGCAGAGAGGGCCTCGCTCGAGAGGAGACCTAGAGGACAGTAAAATGACTTGGATTTGGACTTGAGACGGTGAGAGAAGTGATCTAAAGACATAAGGGAGATGAAGGAGGCGCTGATCTCGCGGCCGAAAAGGTCGCGGACGTGGGAGACGGGACGAAGGTCCGAAGGGGGGGAGGGAAAGAGAGGAAGCGACGAGAGAAAAATCTGATTGAGTAGCCAGAAGACAGCACAGAAAGAGAAGAAGAGAGACGAAGAGAGAAAAAGGACGAAAAATCATCAAGCCCTTAACCAGATCTCGAGGGAGACCTCACTAGATTGAGAGAGCCACTTGAACACTGAACTCTCCCCCAACCTCACTTTCCCTCTCCTCAGCTCTCTCGGCTCCCGCTCGATCCAACTTCACCTCAACCGCTTCCCCTCCAACTCCATCCAAACCAACTAACCATCCATCTCATCAAGTCACAACACCCGAGCTCGAGCTCGAGGAGGAGTTTAGCCAGCACCAGCGATGCTCTCGCCTTCACCCTTCCCCATGCCGGTTCTCAACGTCCAACTGCCCGCGATTCAGAACGTAAAGGGAGAAGGTCTCGGTGACCTCTGGAACGTCTTTTCAAAGTGCAAGAACAGCATTGAGGGTGGTTCAAGGCTCGAGAACATCTCGTGGAGGTGCGTGTTCCCTTCCCCCCAGCCTCTCTTCTTCTCTCCCTTTCCGCCGATGGGCCATTCGTCATCACCTCTTTGATTTCATCGAATCTTCGACGCGCACATGTGCTCAGGTTGATGAGCGACGATGATTTCAGATCCAATATTGCTGAACCGTGAAACCGAGGGGTTTCGGCTCTGAGGAGGAAGTACCAGGGAGGGGAGGGAAGGGAGGTGGACCTTTACGCCGGGGACGCCGTTTTCTTCCTCCCCCTCTGTCTGAGGTCGCTCGCTCGCTTGATGTCTGCGATCGTCACCACGAGCTACTCCTCGAATCATGTCGACCATCATCACGAACCCCCCGTCGCTTGTGTGAAGCTGGCTGCCTCGTGAATCGCCCACATGAACTCTCCGGGCCGGACTGATCGTAGACTCGTTTTGCTCACATGATCGCTTGATCCTCTCTTTTTCCTTCTTTCTTACTTACTTCCTTCTCCTCTCCTCTCCTCCGCTCTCCTCTCACAGACTATGGTATCGGCACCTCCACCCGCCATCGAGTCATCCCCCTTGTACAGACTCAGACGACGACGACTCGGTCGAGACTCAGCTTCGCTCCAGATTGGACGTCGCCCATTCTTCCCCTTATTCGCACTCAGCGTCCTCCTTCTCAAACTCAGATGTCTCGTCATTGCAATCCCACCACTCCTTCTCCCCTCCACCCTCACCTACATTCCCCCAGGCCGATGGAGACGACGGCCACGATCGCTCCCAGCTTTCGCATCGCTCATCCACTCCCACCCTTCCTTCTCCAACCCCAAATTCCGATGCAGTCGCTGAATCGTCCATCAACTTCCCCACCTCATCCGACCGACCGAATCTCAATCGGTCTGCTTCAACTTCAGTCAGGCATCTCGGACAGTATCGATCCGACTTAATCGCCGACTCGAGCCGGAGCGGTGCCGCCTCCGGTCAAGCCACTCCCCGTCCTCCCCTCGGCCCTCGTTCGAGCTCAACTCCTCGCATTGTCAACCGGACCCAGATACACACGCAGTCAGCTCAGACTTCGCCGCGCGAACATCATCACAATCATCGATCCCGCCACGCTGTCTCGGCCCACAACTCGTCACATGAAATCTCCGACATGATGTCTTTCGGTCGCGTCCTGGGAGAAGTCTTCCGCGAGGGTATGACTACAACTGGTGGAAGGGAAATGATCATCCGAAGGGAACGAGAGAGAACGCTCAGTCAGAAGGGACGATCGTCGAGTCAGAAGGGGTCGGAACGTAGGCAGCGACCGGATTCTACGGTTTCGAGCGTTGCATCCTTTGCCTCCGCCGTTGAGGCATCTGCAGCACAAGAGGAGACTCGGGAGTGTGCATCCAGATCCGAGGGGGGCGAATTAGTCTTGACGGAGAGCGATGGAGGGAACTCGTTAACACCGGGACAGATAGGAGAGGTCCCAGGTATCAGATTTACCGATCCAACTCCCCTCAACACCGAACCCAATACCCCTTTTGGTTCGGGCAAGCAGACACCAACTGGTGCACTCTCCCCTCTTGTCACCATGTCACGACCCCTCTTTGCACCCCTCCAAACCATTCATCCACCTTCTAGCGAGTCAGAACCTTCCGCGTCCCTCTTTCAAGACAGCTCAAGTCCATTCGATGACGCCAACTCTCTCTCTGATTCTGGCGACTCATGTCTCGGCTTCACTACCCACTCGTCTGCTTCGCGTTCTCGCGCTTCCACCTCTGCTCGCCCTCAGACCTCCTCGTCGCTCGCTACCAATAAGACCGTGTCGCCGACGCGCACAGACGCTCCATCATCCGACTCGATCACGACTGCCCGAGAGATCAGCGATCCAGCTGTGCCGACGAGCACTCCAGGAGGGAAGCAAAAGATGTTCTTCATTCAGTCGCCGAATGAACACAGCGAGAGCAGCTCTTTCGGAACAACGCCATCGGAGGCCTCGTCGGTCGGCGGCGATGATGTTGGGTACGGACGAGACGATGGGTCAACGATCGTTCAGGCGAAACAACTTCAGCCTCGACCTGAACAGAGCTCATCGAGTCGGTCGCGAGGTTCAAGTCAGGAAAGAAAGGTGGAGGAAGACAAGGTGAAGCTGACCTCACCTCGGCTTGGATCGAGTGCTTCCTCGGGTGGATCTGTCCCAGGAGCGTCACCTTACGCACCTAACTCCTCGTCTCCGCTCAAGAACATGACACTTCCAAGCGTGACACCAGTACCTAGTCCTGCCCCCAAGCTCGCTGATCTCGACCCCTCTGAACCCCTCCCACCGTCGCCCAAATCCAAGCATCGTGCATCTACTTCTCCATCTGCCACCTCCAAACCCTCCCTTGCACCTCCCGCCTCCGAGCATCGACCTACTTTGGCCGCCAAGAAATCCTCGAGCAATGCCGCCCCGACTTTGAAGCCACGTCGCAAGTCTGCCTCGGCTTCGACAACTTCGAGACCCTTCGCACTCACTTCCGTCGTGAGCAAGAAGACTCACCACCCTCAGCACCCTTCGCCCGTTCCTGCGGTCAAAGACCACCCGGCCCCCCCAGTCAACGGTCGTAATGGTCAAGGAGGCCATCCTCTCGCTGGAAGGTTCCCTCAGGAGAAGGCGAGGGCTGCCAGCGCACTCAAAGCCAGGAGGCGATCCTCGATGGGCACTGGAGCTGGTTTGGGTCTTTCAAGGAAGTTGAGCATAGCGAAGAAGGAAGAAGAAGAGGAAGAAGAGGCGGAGGAAGTTGTCGTTGCCGGTTCGGTAGAGGACGAAGGCGACTGGTCGGAAGAAGTTTCGGTGGTGCTTCCGCCAAAGAAGAATGAGCCAGTGGTCGATGGCAAGACTGTAGTAGATCAAGACGGCAACGAGAGTGGCGAGTGGGCCTCGGACGACAACCCTTCACCTCGTGTTTCTCAACCCCTTCGACCTAGGCCTAAGGGCAAGAAGTCATTCACCATCGGCAACGCTCACGTTCCTCCTGTTACCACTACAACCACCACTGCTGCCACCAAAGCCCAACCCAAACAACAAGTTTCGTCTCAGACTCAGAAGCGCCTGATTGCTGCTCAGCGGGCTCGGAAAGCTGAGGAGGAGGCAGAGCGCCAGAGGACGATGTTCCAGAAGATCTCGCCCTCGAAGTCAGCAGCCGATCTCTACGGTCTCGGGCGAGAGATCTCGAGCGCGCCAGTGTCGAGGCAAGGGAGTTCCGAGGGCATTGATGGGGTCGCCAGAATACATAGCGGTATCGGAGGTGGAAGGAGCTCGGGTTTGTTGAGCGACATGTTTAGAGGAGAGAGAGAGAAGAGGGAGCAAGAGAGATCACTTGTCGTCAATCCTCCTCATCTTCCTCCTCCTCCACCACCCCCCGCTCCTCTCACGCCTTCAACTCAACCACAACACCAACCTGAGCCTGCGAAGAACTTGGCTGGCGGATTGACGAGACAGAAGAGTCACCCGGTTCGTGTCTGCTTTATCAACTGATCAGTCTCGAAACGCATCCGATCGATTACTGATGACATATCTTGTGAACTTGTCTGTCCCCCGCTAACAGAGCTCTCAGGATCTTTGGCAACACCACCGCACATCTCTCGGTCTAACTTCGGCTGCCAAAGCCCCAACGACGACGGCCGAGACGTCTACAACGACTGCTGCCTTACTACCGAGAACAAAGAGCTCCGCAGCTTTGCCTTTGGAGAGTGGACATAGTGTGGGACGCGAGGGAATGGATGGTGGTGCAAGCAGTCAAGAGGGAAGCGAGCAAGCTGTTAGTCTGATCTCACGGCGTGTAAATGAATTTGTCGGTTCTGACATTATGCTGAATTTTGTCACTCGGATCTGATCTCCTTCTCTTCCCTATTAGCTGTCCCCCGTCAAGAGCATTTACAACGGGAATGGTCACGGCCCCGCTGGTGAGGCGTCGGAAGCCCACAAGCGTCTCTCGTCTCTCTCGACTCTTTCCAAACGATCCTCACTATCCAACATTCGAAACGGATTCCATGCGCTCGCCCCCTTTTCGAGCGCGACTTCGCCTTCTGCTGCTTCTCAATCGCCTAGGAGTCAGAACAACGGCAGTGTCACCTCACCTGAACCTCTCGTCGCCGAGGCTGACTCGACCGCTCCTGATGCCGTCATCAGCTCGTCCCCGCTTCCCGAACCCCCCACCCTTGAACTTCTCCCGCCTGCACCTCTCACCCAGCCTCCTCCTCCGCAACGAGATCCTGTCCGTGAGCCTTCCGTTTTCGCTGCCCCTCAATCGCCACGAACAACCCGTCGACAAATGCTCGCCGCCGAGCTTCCCGAGGAGCTTCGAAAGCAACTCCTCTGGGAGCGTATGTCTCGCCAGAAGATCCTCGGTGCCGGAACGACAAGGATGGTCACCAACAATGGCTCGAATGGCAGCGGGATCAGCAGGAGTTCGAGCACGCCCAAGCTTGATACAGAAAGCGATCGGCAGGAAGGTCACCGGCCAGAATTGGGGCAAAGAAGTTCGACGAGCTCAGGGGAAACGACTCCTCGAGCACCAAACCCAACGAGTGTCGCCGCTTTGACTGCTGCCGGACAAGGACCGCCTCTCGCCCCAGTCGCCAAACGAGGGACCGTCCTCGGCGGCAACACTCTTCGACCTCTGACAACCGTCTCTGTGACATCATCTCCTCCTCCTCCCGGTACACCAGGTAGCACGACTCTGCAACGATCCAAGTCGACATCCTCTCGACTCCCTCCCCGCCGAACGAAGCGCGTCGACTCTTCCTCTGGAGACCCCTCAAGGCCGGTCATCAAGCGACGTGATCCTCGAACGGGAGAAGAGATGGACTCTAGCGATGAGGAGAGGGAGGCAGAGATGGCGAGGGATCGAAGGGCAGAAGAGGAGGAGAACGGTGGTTCGGGAGGTCTCAAGAGAAGGAATACTCACCACGGTAACATCAGCGCTATGTTCCACGCCGATGAGGGCTGGGACGCTGATTACCATTCCAGAGGATTCTGATCGCACTGTCTCGGTGAGTTCGCCGTTTGCATTAGATGTGTATGACCCTTTTGCTGACTTGCGCTTAGGCTTGTCGCTCGCTTCCCAGACGATCCCTCCGTCTCTCCTCACCGCACCTCACGCCCCACTTCCTCCCTCTCGCATCACTCCGTTCCTCTCGCTTTGCTCGACTTTGGTCTTGCGGCCTCAAATCACCCATCGTGGATCCGTTACTTCTTCTTTTACACTCAATCTCTATTTCGTCTATTTTCTCCCTCCGAACACATCTTTCCCTCTTTAGGACGACACTCGATATCTTTTCCACCTGCTATCATTGCACAATTGGCTCATCACATCACATCACATCACATCACATCACATCACATCACATCACATCACATCCCAATCCAAGCCTTCGATCCGCCTCAATCGATCATCTACCTCACTTTATCTGCATGCGGCGTTGTCCTCATCCTTTTCTCTCCCACTCCTTGCTTCCCTCGGATTCCTCCACGATGAGGCAGAGGTCTTTCTTTTGCACTTGTTTTTGATTTCTCTTCTCTGCCATCATCTTTCCTCTCGTTGGACCAACCCCCTTCTTTTCGGACGCACGTTCCGTCCACTTGGAGAAGTTTCTTGTCGTCTGTTTCTTTTTCTTTCGCAGAGGAACTCCCATCTAGTTAGCTTTGTAAGGCCTATGCTCCCTACCTTTTTTCGCGTCGATGTATGTGTACTACTTTGTTGGTGGGGAGTCGAATAATCGAAGGAAAGAAAATGGTGGCGAATTCGGATAAATGACGACTTCTCATTTGCCTCATTTGGGCCTTCGGTCCTTCTCCCCTCGAGGCCCTACCCCAAAACGACAAGCACCTTCTAGCGCTTTCCTAGCCCTTCTAGTCCGCTCCGTATGTCGGCCCTTCTTCCGCTTAACATGTCCTCTACCCTCTTGTCGAGATAACGTCCACTCACCACTTGACTCCATCTCTTTCCTCTCACCGTTCATGCCTTCTCATTCCCCTCGATCCGATTCGACCCTGTCTTCTTCCTCCCCTCCCTCGAACCCTGGCTCACCTGACCAACCTCTGCCATCATCCAATCCTCACTCTTCACTCTTCACACGTCTCGCTCGACCGACTCATCTTGGCTCACCCTCGCTCAAACGTAAACCATTCACTTCCAATCTGGCCGCTGCTCACGATCCACCGTCCCCTCACTCCTCCTCGACCTCTCCTACTGTCCACCTCGGATACACGTCTGGTAATTATCAATCCCCTACGCCTCCTCGCATCAAAACGCGCCATTCTGCCGAATCCATCGTGAAACTCATTGTCCATCCGTCCCGATGGCATCGTCCTCGACACCCTCCCCGAAATCAACCCGAATCTCACCAACACCAACACGATCTCCCAACGGTGGCTACTCTGAATTCGCCAAACTCATCTCTCCGCTCGCTGGATGATGCGGCTCATTCGACACCTCTCACTCGATCAATCTCGCACGAACCGAACCATTCTCGTCCTGTCTCGACTGATTTACCGCCTCTCGCTCGCGAACAACCCTCTATGACCCACGATGATGATGTTCACGTCCCTAAACTCTTCACACCGTACTCGAATCATCGTGATCATCATCAAACCATTTATTGGTCATCCATCCACCTTCGACGCGTTCGCTCGACCAACTCTTTCCGACACTTCGTCTCTCTCATCGTCACCCTTTCTCCCATCTCGTTCCCCTTCACCTGTTTCGTCCAATCCCTCTACTCATTCATCGGATATGTCTGCCGAATACGTTCCGTCATCCCTCTTCGATGTCCCATGCGACTTCATCTCTCCCCCTTCGGACATTCGGCCTTTCCCCGAACACCTACTCGAACCCTCACCGTTGTCTCTTGCGACGACGAATTCTGAACTCGCCCTCATACTCGAACAGTGTAATCCTTCAGACGGAACCGGTTCAACTCAGTCTTCAACCCCTACACGAACACCATCTCAGCTCGAACTCGAACACACAACGATGACCCAAGTCAACGGACATTCCTTTGCCGAAATCGCCAGGCAGCATGCTGATCAGCAGAACGAGGCTGAGGTGAGTCTTTCATCTGTATTTGGGACTATGACCGCCGATCGCTCATCCAATCAGTCGTTGTCTACGTGTTTCTAGTCCTCTCCCGCTCCTCTCGCTCCTGAGATCGATTCTAACAACGAAGACAGCAAGCCCACTCTTGGAGACCTGATGGAGTACGCTCAGACGGCTGGTCAGGACGAGTTCCCTGCTCTTGTACGTTGAACCCACTCTGGTTTCTGGGCTCTCCTGCGTTCCATCAC
This sequence comes from Udeniomyces megalosporus, assembly GCA_039545415.1. Lineage (NCBI taxonomy): Eukaryota > Fungi > Basidiomycota > Tremellomycetes > Cystofilobasidiales > Mrakiaceae > Udeniomyces > Udeniomyces megalosporus. The sequence goes on along the minus strand of BCKM01000014.1, from coordinate 131,653 downwards.
TGACACGCGATCGTCGGATCAACAGGGATCTGGCCCAGCTTACGTCGAGGAGGAGGAAGAGGAGGAAATCTCTGCCGATGATATCCTTGGAGTGAGTGACATGCTCAAAATGCGATCCACTCATGAGTCGCTCGCTAACAACTTCCCTTGTCCTCGTCGCGTTTGTCTACCGCCAGTCTGCTCTTAACACTGCCTTCTCCTTCTCTACTCCTCCTCCTGCCCCTGCTCCCGTCAGCCCTATCGCCGAGTCGGATGCCGACCTCCCTCCGATGCCCAACGCTGCCTTCCCTGACACTTCGCAGCCTCCTCGACCGGAGGGAACCAACCCTGATCCCCGACCCGACCATGTCGGTCCTCCTGGGCCTAACTCCCCAGAGGAACTCGACATGTGGAAAGAAGAGTACGAGCAGCAGCAGCGAGACTGGAAGGCCGAGAGCAAGATGATGCGCGAAAAGGCCGAGAAGGTTAGAGGCGATTGGCTCAAGATCCGAGAGGAAGAGGAGAAGTCGGGCAAGGCTCGAGCTATGAGGATCGAGGCTGAGAGTAAGCGAATCGCCGCAGAGGAGAAGAAGGCCAAGGAGGACAAGAAGATTGGCGGTGAGAAGGGCGGTGACAGCGGCAGTGTTGGAAAGGACTTGGGTCTGGTCGGTAGCTCGCTGGAGCTGGCTGTTGAGGGTGTCGAGGGGAGAAAGGTTGGAGAGGACGAGGCAAAGTGGCAAAAGGTCGAGCAGGCTTGGAAGGGCGTGGGTGAGGAGAAGAAGGCCAACGAGACAGGTAACCAGACTGAGTCGGATCTCAAGATCGTTGATGGTGTTACCACTGAGGTGAGTGTTTCGGGGGCTTGCTGTTTCTTTTCTTCTTGTCGGCTGACTTACACCAAATTCCTTCCTTCATCAGACCATCAAGTCTGGTATCGCTGCCGATCCCAACCCCGAGTCCTCTGCTACTGTCGTGCCAACTCTCCAAGGTGGTCCCTCAGCGGCCGGTCAGCCCATCACCAACAGGAACCACATCGTCAACCCCAAGGAAGCCTCTTCCAGCTCGGATGAGCCTTCATCTTCCAAGGTCGCACCTGAGCAAAGCAACCGAGGAAGCGCCGATCTCCCCATCTCAGCTTACCTGACCTCATCGACGTCGTCTGCTCAGACTCCTCCTTCTCTCACACTCGCACTCTTCTCCTCAAAGTACCTCCCAGTTCGCCGTCGAATCCTTCTTGGATTCGCTTGCCTCGGTATCAACATCCTCCTTCCGTTCATCGGAGGTATGATGGCTGGTTTCGGTGAGATCACGGCAAAAAGCATTCAGAGTGCTGCTAGGGATGCTTGGTTCAACACTAGGGGTGCTGCCAGATCGGTGGGTGATGTTGGCCTGAGGAGTGGCAGTTTGGAGAAGAAGGCGTTGGGTGAGAACCCAATGAGGGAGGCTTTCCCTTAGACGGAGGAAAGGTGGAAACGATAGGGCGCTCGCTCTCTACATTCGTTGAGATGATGACACCTTAGATGAATGATGTTTTTCAGGGTTCACGAGCAGCGCTTGTTGGCTGGATGGGATCACTGACGTAGCAGATAGCAAGAGGAGATGGGGGAGGGAGGAGTTGAAAAGCCAACCAGGCACAACCTTTCTCTAATAACTTTCATCTTTCCCGTCCCTCTCACAACTAAAACCTTGAACCCTCACAACCTCGCCTTCCTCCTTGGTTCCACTCTTCCCTCCCCGTCCCTTCAGCGCTCAATCCCAATGTCAACCCAATCCAGGCCTAACGTCAACGACGACAGTCCTACCGGACCGCTGCCCCTTCTTACTTCGACTTCACCGCCCCACTCCCCTCCTCGACTAGCGACGAGTCTGGTGTCGTTACTACCAACCTCGCACATATCCTCACCATCTACTAATCACAATCTTCCTCCACAACAGCGTCCATCTCGCCGTCCGACCCTCGGGGAGCTGGACGACTTGGAAAGGAGCCCCGGATCAAGGACTCAACCAGGGGCCACAACATCCTCTTCCGATCCTTCGATCATGACTCTCTTTGGTCGGATCTCGCTTTCTGGCTCGGATTCATCCCCAGGGTCAGGTCCAGGAGAGGCTGACTCACAGACTGGCTCTGAAGAAAGACTGAGAGGAGAAGATGAAGGCAAGAGCGGGAAGCGCCCCGTGAGTGCTAGGTCAAGGGGGCGTCAAGTCGATGGCGAAGATGTGATGCGGGCTCTAAATGAAGACAATCCGGACCTGTGTAAGTTTTTTATCACGCTCCTGCTTCCATCGCGCAAGGAGCAGAATCCATCACCAAGGTCGCGGAGCAGAGATGTCGAATGAGGGATCTTCATTTGCTGACGCGTCGAACATCCGCCTCCCTTGTCCTTCATGATTCCTAGTTTCTTTCGATTCGATTGGCGAATATTTCCTCCGACCTGCTACAGGGTCTTCCCAAGATTTCTCGATTCGAGATGGAGTCTCCAGCGACGAAGGATCTCGTCAGTACCTGCACATGCAATCCAGATTTTCACAGCGACTCTAGATGATGATCGCGCTTGGCTGACGAGCTGTGTTACGTTGGAAAACAGCTGGAACCATCCAAGGAGAGTCAGAAGTTGAGGATGATCAGTCTCCAAAGATAGCTAGAAACGCTTCTGGGTCCTCGAGAGTCAAAGGAGGATGGCCGAGTTGGTTCTCTGTTGGTGAGTCGCTTGCTTCCGATCATTGTGTATCGATTTAATGTCAAAGAAGCTGATCATTAGACCGCTCCATCCGCATCAAGGCGAATTATCCTTTGGCCCGGACACCTCTGGGTCTCACTACTCGAACGATCTTAGCACATGGGCTTCGCCACTATTCGATCCACCTAAGCCCGATCGCAAGTTTTCTCGTACGTCTGCGCCGTATCTGTGTTCCGTGCAATTCACTGTACGCATCCAATTGACGTGAATTGACCGCGTGTATGCTTCTCAAACATAGCCAGTAATCCATTCCTAGTTCGACGCTCCCCATCCCGATCTCGTCAACGCGATACGACTGGATCTTCGTTCCAGATGTGGTCTTCCGAAGGACGAAGGAAGCGAGACTTCTCGGCGGGATCCATTTCTAGCAACGCCTTTGATCAGGACCAATCCAAGGGGATCAAAGGCATGGAGGATCTTGCTTTCAGCTTCCAGATGCGCTTGTTGGACGTTAGCGATGATTCAAGTGGGTCTTCTTTGCCTCTTAGTGGTTGAAACCTTTGCGTCGTGGTGTTGAACTTGCTTTCTTCGGTTTCCTGTCCGTAGTCGTCACGGCATCTACAGCCAATACATCGATGTCTCTTTCAACCCCAGATACCTCGTGCATCACTCCTTCCGCTACATCGTCTTCCATCTCTCTGGCCTCACCACCATCTCTCTTCTCCTCACCCGAGGTCTCACTAAACCAATCCACTCGCGTCTTGAGCAATCATCTCGCTGGATCTCAATCGCCGCCGCCAGCATCTCTTCGTCGACGGAACGTCAAACGACTCAACAGTAACGGCAAGCGAGCCCTTCGCTCTAGAGGTGGACAAGAAGACTTTGAGGAGAGAGCCACAGAAGCAGATGACGAGAGCTTCTCCGAGCAACGAGACGGGGACGTCACGTGGGAGCGGGAAGCAGGGAGGGATATTTCGATTCGATGGGAGAGATCGAGAGGTATATCTCATCATTTTCCGCATCAACTCAACGCCTCACGTGCTGACTCTCATCAACACTGCAGATTACAGCCTCATGACCGATGGCCTTTCCTTCCGCTTCCTCAACGACACCATCGGAAACGTCTCACAGACAATCAACGAAGAGATTGAAGAATCATCAGGTTCCATCGCGGAAGTCTCGAAACAACTGGACGTTGAAAGATCCTTGATGGAAGATTCCTCACTCGCTTCGCCTTTTCGTTCGGATCGAAAGAGGTCCAATGTCACCAGAGGGAAGCTAGATTCGTCAGGTTCTGAACGAGGTAATTTCGGATGACGATTTCTTATGTGCTTGGTCGTATTTGATTCGATGCAGCACTGACGTTAGACTCCTCTCACAGATGAAGAGGGTGTATCTCCCATCACTCAACGAATCATTCGTCTACGACAGACTTCTGGAGGAGGTGAGCTGTTATGCTCATCCACGACTCCAATTCGCTCAATCGTACTGATGCTGTTGGTTAAACTCGACTGCTCAGACAACATCTCTCCCAACACTCGACGGATCGCTCGCCTGCGAAAGATGCAAGATGAGGATATCATGGGTAAAGGTCATCCGTACCACTCGCCTAGACCAGATTATCGTTCGTCGTTTTTCGCTGCATTCCCGGTTCCAGGATCCCATGATACAGATCAGTTGATCCCTGTCTGATCGGTCTGGGTTCTGTTTGATAGGTAAACGATATCTCAACATCCAAACGTCCCCATCCGAGTTCGATGATGCAGAAGAGGATGACGCAGAAGAACATGACGACGACGTCTCTCAACCTTCCTCATCCGACATGCCACTGGCATACCCAGCCGATGACGGAGGTGACTATGAGGGAGATGATGGAGACCGAGAAGAGGAGCAGGATGGTATTAATTGGATGGGTCAGCAGGGAGCCGATCAAACGACGAGCTCGTTTGGTGAAGAAGCGGGAAAGAGATTAGATGAGGCTGTTGCTGTGGGGGATCGAAAGGGTAAAGGGAGGATGGTGGAGGTTTTCGAGGATGACGAAGAGAGCGAGGTTGAGGTGCAGGAGAGTGATGATGATCAGATAGTTTATGGTCAGTAGTCCAAGTTGGATCCATAATCATCATACACACAGATATACACACACACGCGAGTCATTGCTTGGCGTATGCTGAACATCTGTATCTCTTTTTTCGCTGTTCAGAGCTCTATCAATCTTCAGTTTCTTCTTCACTGGAAGACTCATACCTAGCCCAGCCAGGTTCGTCCATGGTGACTCTCCTATCAGATCGCTAGCCTGTTTCTTCCTCGTTAAACCCCTTCTACATCGGTCACACACAGTCTTCCCATCGCCGACCCCTCTCGCACAATCCCTACTCTCTCCTCCACTCCCTCTAATTCCTAATCTCTCGCTACGATCTTACGCCGATGCATCGCCCTCTTCATCCGAACCATCAGCCAGAGACGACAAAGGCATATCGAGGCAACCGAAACTGTCGGATATCCCGATGAGGGATCGAGAATCAGCGATGAAGGGACTGATGAGGTATTTCGAGGAAGAGTTGCTGAACAAGATGGGTAGGGAGGGAGAAGAACAAGGTCATAAGGATAGGGAGGTGGCTGTAGAGCTGAGTCAGGAGAGGAGGAAGGCTCAGGAGAGGCTGAGGAATGAGAGGGAGGAAGAAGGAGGGAAATGAGGTGAGGAAAAATGGCGATATTTTCAACGTGCTTGAGAGGATGGGAATGATGATAAATGCTTGGTTCTGGTCGAGTATGGTGTGATATTGAGTCAACATGTCGCACGACTGGGTGAAGAAAAAGGAGAACTGCGATCGGTCAGGATCGGATCAAAGCGAGAATGACGTTGATATGGCGAGGGCCGACCTAATCGTTCCTCGTCTCCCAGTCGGCATCCCACCATCTCCTCCTCCTCATCGCCCACCAATGACCAGCCCCGAGCAACTCCTTCCACCAGTCTCTCGTATCGCCGTCATCGGAGCTGGCGCACTTGGGTTGAGGACGATCGGACTGCTGAGAGAAGCCGGTGTTAAGCAGGAGGATCTGGTGGGGTTCGAATCAAAGTCCAAGGTTGGAGGATTGTGGTGAGTCGAGAAAATCTGGCACGTCTCATCTAGATAAACACAGGAAGAGCAGATCTTTCCCATCGACCCAAGAAGGGACCGGAGGAAAAAGACAGAGAACCACCTCGATCCCATCAACCTCAACTCACTCTACTCGAATCTACATCCTTCGTTCCAGGTCCTACCAAGGAGACGACCCAGGTGAATGCATCGTAGATTTCACATCGGAAGGTTTTGCCGTTGCTCGGACACCTAAAGAGAAGGCCAACCCTCAAACATGCCCTCCCAACGCTCTCTATCGACATTTACGTACCAATCTCCAGAATCAAGTGTAAGCAGCATCTACTGGATCAATTCGTAGGTGTGTCGGGGCTGGCGGATGAGTTCCAGGGCATCGACTGACCCCTTCTTCGATTTGTGTAGGATGGCATTCAGAGGGGTTCCTTTTCCTCCTGATACAGACATATTTCCCCGCCATGAAAAGATCCAAAAGTATCTTGAAGATTATGCTTCAAACGCTCAGTCAGTCGCTTGGTCGATCTTCTAACCGATTTGTCTTCACTAGAATGACTTTACTTTCGATCTCTTTCTTCAAGGCTCATCCCCATTATTCGATTCAACACACTCGTCACTCGAGTCTATCATACGGAAACCCCATCTTCAGATGCCGAGCGATGGACGGTTGAGAGTAAACACGAGGGAGAGACCACCATCGATAGATTCTCTCATATAGGTAAGTCGTCAGGATGGCATCTAATCTCTTGGCATGTTTCTATTCGAGCTCATGTACGATATCGCGTCTAGTCCTCGCCAACGGGCACTATAGCGAGCCATTCATTCCGTTCACCCCAGGCCTTTGGGATTTCCCAGGTCAGATCATCCATTCGAGGTGGTATCGGATCCCCGAAACTTTCCAAGGGAAGAAAGTACTCGTCGTTGGAAGTCATGCTAGTGTACGTGACCAGTCTCTGCTACCGTCTCTTCGGACGTACCGCACGCTAAGGAGTTCCTCCGCCTTGATGTTCATTCTTGTAGGGAGGAGACATTGCTCGAGATCTGGCCCTTCTCAACCTTTCTCTTGAACCATCTCAATCCCATCTTCAAACCACCATCCTACAATCCTGTCGAAAATCTCTCGATCTAGTCTACCCTGAACCTACCGAACCATGGCAAAGAGTTATCAAACTTTTTCCTACAATCTCTCACATCACTTCCCCATCATCCTCATCTTCCCTTCCAACTCCACCCAGAAGTCCCTCACGTACCTCTCCAGCATCGGTCATTCACTTTTCCGATGGATCGAGCGTTGAGGATGTTGATACCATCATCTTTGCGACTGGCTACAACTATGATTTCCCATTCCTTCATCTTACAGACTCACCTTGGCGTGATGCTCCATTAACTCAGAACCGAAGGTCCCTCGCTCATATCGGGGAAGATCAAGATGGGGGGAGATCGGAACGATCCATATCACGGCCTCCGAGGGAGAGTGTCGATCCAGGGATTCCGAGAGGAGGAGGATCAGAAGTCGATTGGCTAGACGAGACGTTTCAATCTTTCTATTCACCAGACGAGACGATGGCTGTCGTCAGCGTTAGTGAGTCGAAAGAATCCAAACTGTTAGGTCTGACATTCAAGGGTACTACTGACCGTCAATCACGCTGTTTCGTACGTCGGCAGTGACATTGGTCGTTCCATTTCGGATATCAGAAGTTCAATCCCGAGTGATAGCGAAAACCTGGCTGGAGACTCGTCGGGTTCCGAAGGGTTTACCACCGATGTTACGATCGACTCCTTCTCCCTATAACCGGTACGTCGTGATGGATTCGAACGAGCATGAATCGAGTCTGATGTTTGGGATGGAATGTGTGACAGTCACGTCGTTGGCTTCCCAGCGGAGGCGGACAATCAGGAACTCTGGTTGGGGGAGGGGATAGGGGAGTCTGATGGGGTGTGGGCAAAGGTTAGTTCGTCGTGGAGAGAGATGAGGGAGGCAGCGCCGAGGGTTCGACGAGAGCGGTTAGGATATTGAGTGTGGTTGTTATGAATGATGTGTTGGATGTTGTCAAGGAGAACAAGGGAAGAAGGAAAAGAAAGAAAGAAAAGAAAAAACGATGGTCGGTGTCCTGTTCGGGTCCAAGGCTCTTGGGTCGGTCTGAGAGGAATGTGACCTTGTTCGTTCCCCCGTCGTTTCCCTTTTCCCCTTGGCCGAAATGGCGTCGAAACCGTCCATCAAGATCAAGCTCAAGCTCAACCCATCAGCCACAGCAGACACCACACACACCCCACACCAACCACCCACAGCAGACACCACACACACCCCATACCAACCACCCACAAAGATCCTCATCAAGAACACCAAACAACGGACCCCCTCCACTCCCACCATCCCTACCACTATCAGACTCAAGACTTCAACCCAACATACATCACTCCATTCCCCCCACACTCCCAACAACAATCAACAAAACCGACAAATCACAAACACCCAGCCCTCGACCGAAAACTCTTTGACCCCAACTCCTCAATCCATCCTTCAATCCGCTTACAATCACCCCAACCCAGCCAATCCTTCTCAAGGTCCATCATCAATCAAGAACCCTAAAACTTCCCAAGAAACTTCACTCGATGTTATCCAACAATCACCGCTACCTCCTCCCCCACCTAAACCATCAGGACCCAAGTTTAGAAAGGGTGCCGGTGGGAAACAGCTCGTCTCAGGTCAATTACAAAAACCGTTGAAGGAAGTATGCGACAAAGTTCTCAAGGAGATACTCAGGTGAGTCAATGCGAATCATCCGAGTCGTCATCACGTTGGGAACGCTCGAACAATCGAGGATCGCGGGAAGAGGGACATCAAGGGAGTCTTTCTCTTGTCTTGCATCCCAGGTCATTGTGAACCAAAAATCCATGGCATCTGGTAGCATGGAACGGTGGATGCGACTTGGCTGGGACCCGTTCACCCAAAGACGCGTCCGGATTGATCGATCGGTAGAGCTGATTGTCTCGAGTCCCATTTTCTTTCTTTCCTTTCCTTGTCCTTCCTCGTATCAGACGAGATGAATATGCATTCTTCCTCAATCCAGGTCAGTCTCTATCCTAATTCTGGCCACGCTCGATGGAAAAGCTGATACGATAGTTAACCACGGTTGCAGTTAACGAGGCCGATGTTCCTGGATGTACGCGTCTTTCATCCCCTTCCGTCATGCTTGATACTACCTTGACTGATGAGTCGATCCCCTGGCTTACTCTGAACTTCCAGATAGAGATGTTATCTCCACTCCGATGGACCTCACGACCATGGGGGAAAAGCTCAACTCGGACCAGTATCGGGACTTTGAAGGCTTTAGCGTCAGTACAGTCGGGTCGATACATGCATGCCTGATACGCGTCGACGGAAGCTTAAACCGTCCTTCATACCCTGCTTGACTCGACCCAGCACGACATGACACTCATCTTTCAGAACTGTATCACCTTCAATCCATCCGAGACGCCTTTCCATCAATCCGCTGTCAAGCTCCTCGCCTGGTTCAACAGACACATCGCTCAATACTCCGCCCTCGTCCTCCCCGAACCCTCTCCGCCACCTCGCACGACACCTCTTCCGTCATTGAATCATCCCTCGACTTCAAGGGAACGTTCACTCTCCGTCTCGACGCCACGATCGCCCTCGGTCGACTTGGGATCTACAAGCGAGGCTCCTTCACCTGGTGGTACACCTGCAGCCTCGACCTCTGGCGGTCAACCTTACGGCAAGAAAGTGGGCGTTGGTCAAGGTCAACTCGGTAAGAAGCGAGGACCTTACAAGAAGGCAGGAAAACAGGAAACCATCCTCGTTGCTACAGGAGGCGTCGAGAAGGTTGAGAACTACGGAAGTAAGAACGAAGACGGGACGGTTCGAGGACTCGGCATGATGGATTACGATCGAGCCGTTTGGGATTTAGTCAGTTGGTGGGAAGTTCGAGGGAGAAGACCAAAGACCAAGAAGGAAATCTCCAAACTCACGAATCATCCAGATAGGATCTACACCCATCCAGATGGTTCTTATAACCTATCCGAACTCGAATCCCTAAGTCCCATCCTGGACAATTTTTTGTATCGTCCTCCGGCTTCACCTCAAATGGCCATCCTTCCACCCAACTTCATCTCGACTCTTGCTACCATCACGAATTCATCCTCTAACATTCCTCCTGTCCATCCACCCAAACCTCATCAACCAATCTACTCGAATCAGCCACCGACCTATCCCATCCTGACGGGAGATGGTCCTCTACCCGAAGCTTTCTCATGGCGTAAACCTCGTGAGATCCCTCCCCAAAACCCAACCAATTCAACTCTCCCTAGATCATCAGAAGCCACCTCCTCGGTCTCATCAACATCAGCCCCAAGGAACCTCTTCAAACCCGAATCAACGGGATTCGAAGATCCTCCCTTCCAACCACCAAAATACCGTCAACTCCTTCACACCGATTCAGGTTCGTTCCCAAACTTACCCCTCAATTCATCCTCCCTGGCGAGTTTGGAACAGTTGGTTTTCAACTCGATCAACACCAGACCTTTACCACCACTTTACTTCAACCATCTCCCGACGGACGTCCCTTTCAATGTCCCATCGACGAAGGAACCTGAGACTTGGGCGGAGATTTATCGTTGTCATAGAGAGAGTACGTTCCTTAGGGATCTTGTCTATGGTAGTCACCTTGGAGAGGCTTATGCGAAATCCCTCGAGAGATTCCTCTCGGATGTGGGTGGTGGTGGTGGTGGTGGTGGTGGTGGTGGTAGTGATCAAGCTGGAGGTGAGAAGGGAGAGGGATATGGAGAGATTGTCAGGGAATGGGTCGAGAGGGAAGTGATCAGAGGGATCTATGGTCATGGTGCGATTGAATTCGCTAGGAGGGTTGCGGAGGGATTGGAGGAGATTGGAGGCGTCAGATTGACTCATCCCCTGGAGAAGATGTTGGCTGAGAGGAAGGGTAAAGAGAGCGTTGGTGGTGATGATGAGGTTCAGATGAAAGGAGAAGATGAAGGAGGGAGAAAGATGGATTTGGAAGACGATCTTCAGCAACAACAACAAACACAAGAAGGACAACGATCCGTCAACGTCAATCCGTCATCATCGTCAACATCACCATCATCATCATCTGACCACTTATCAGATCATCTTCAAAATCGAATTCGAGAACTTCTCTTCTCTCAGAGGATCAACGAGAACTACACTGCCATCGTCAGGAATTCTTTCCTCTCCCTCTCTTCTCTCCTCAAAGCACCCGAAGATTTCTTTGCTCCCATCCCAGAAGGACCCATCAAACAGGAGGAGGAGGAGCAAGAGGAGGGGCAGGAGAACAGCAGTATGGTGGAAGATGGTGTTGACGTTCAAGTCAAGAAAGAAATAGAGGTTGAAAACGAGGCTATCCCATCATCGTCATCAACATCGACAACGACGAAGATCACTGGTGAAAAAGAGAAGAAGAAGAAGAGGAAGAGAGAACCGATCCAAGGTTGGCCAGAGAACGTCCTTCAAGAAATCAGTGAAGAACTCATCGAAATCATCGAATCAACATCATCATCATCATCATCCTCCAAATCAGATGACGACGATCAAGGAAGAAATCGAGATGAAGGGGTGGTGAGTAAGAAGATGAAGCTCGAGGAAGGAGAAGGAGGAGGGATGAAGGCTGCTGTTGATCGGATGCCTAGACCTGGAGCTGGTGAGGAGGATGAGAGGTTGAGGAGGATCAGGTTCTTACTTGTAAGTTTTTGGATGGTTTTTTTCTTTCCCTCAAAGGTTGATTCGAGCGTGTTTTCGATGTATTGATGACCCTCCCCCC
>BCKM01000014.1:109776-119991 GCA_039545415.1 Udeniomyces megalosporus | reverse complement strand
CCCCCCCTCGCTTCTTCAGCTCTCACTCGTCAAACACGCCAATCATCCAGAGTTCGAACGCATGTCATCCAATCAACTCGATCTTCTTCCCGTCGGACACGTCAGGTCTCATTTTGCTCAGCACATCGGATTCCCCTCCTCGGGTTTGGCCCCATCGACGATGCAGAACGGACAGGGTAGATAGGTTGTCGTGGGAGGAGGAGGATGACGATACTGTTTGGAGAAGGGGAGGGGGGAGTTTCGTCCTATGCTAGCTTTTTTTTCTTCTGCTCTTGCTTTTTATATCATATGCTGCCGTTCAGTCTTCACACCTCACCACGTGGGTTTTCTGAAGACCATCCATAACCCTTCTCCCGCCAATTGCACAGCTCAAAAGGCTTGACCGAAACCTCTGCAAGAAAACTGAGGGAACGAGGGGATTCAAAGGTTGGAATGAGAAAAGGATGCATGGATTGATCCTCTCACATAGAGAGGGGGGGGGGGGGGGGGGGGGGGAGGAATCATTAGGATGGCGTGAAGAGACGGGGAAGGCGAGAAAGGGAAAGAAAAGATTATGGCTACAGTAGGAGAGAGAAGAGGGGATGTCGAGCGAATGCAATGACAGGTCCTTGAGCGTGAGAGAGAGAGCAAAGGGGGGGGGGGAAGAAGTCGCGCGTATATCTGAAACGTGAACAAGAGATTTTGGAAGCGAATGTTTAGCCTTCAGTGATGCGTATGGAGAGGGGGGATTGAAGAATGATGTTTGTTTTTTTGGGTTCAACGTACGAATTTCTTTCCCTCTCCTTCTCCTTCTCCTGCTCCTTAGACTTTTAAACATGACCACCACCTCCGGACCTTCGACCTCCGCATTTTCCGCAAGTGATGAATGACTACATGAACCAAGAAAAAAAAAAAAAAAAGAGCGTAAGCACTTGGAACTCAAAAGGCAGGGTTGACAAGTCCGTGCTTGAGATAAGTGAGGATGAGAAAAAAAAAAAAGAAAAAAAGGCCTCGTACCCAAATAGCCACGAGGACAGAAGTTATTCCACCAACAATCGCCATGAAGACGCTGGCGATAGCTGAGATGACACTGTTGATGCCTCGACCGATGGCTGAAATGACGTTTCCCATGATTCTACGAGTGGATGAAGTGACGAGAAGGAAGAGAGGGGAGGAGAGTGAGAATGGAAGGAAGAGGGAAGGAAAAAAAAGGGAGAGGGGGAGGGGGGGAGTGGCGAGGACCAAACAACAAAGGGAGAAGAAGAGGTTGAGTTCTCTCTCCACCTAGGATAGATGAGAGACAGACGAACGTTTGATGTGTGTGTGTGTGTGTGTGTGTGTAGGTGTGTTTGGGTTTTGAGTGGGAAGTGAGGTGGACGTTGAGGAGGAAAAGGAAAAGGAGGCCAAGCAAAGTTTACCCTCGTGGAAGAACCCAGAAAGCAGGGAAACGGTGATATCATTGTTCGCCGGCTGCGCTTTTTTGATGGTGTGACGCGCGTGTGACAGAATCTTCCCTTTCCCCCTCTTCTTCTCTCCCTCCTCCCTCCCCCCCCCTCGTCGACCTCATTCTAATCTCAACTGGCCTTTGACCAATCAGTTTCGAAACCCTTCCAAATCGAAACGTACCATCTCCAATCTTCATCCTCTCACTATCCGTCCACTTCTTCTTCTCAAATCTAAATCAAAACGATTCCTCTAAACAGCAAAACCCCTTTCCAAAACCCTCGTTCCTCATCCTCGGAATTCGACCCCCTCCTCCTCCCCTTCTTCCCAGGTTGCCCCACTTCCCGGCCTTGGGTTTTCTTAGCTTGAGTTTCTCTTGCCTCGAGCGAATCGTGGGGAGTCGTCGAATTCAAACATCTACGACAACCATACGACCGATCCAAACGAATAAAAATAAGCACAAGAAAAAAAAAAGGAAAACCTTCATGGAACAAGGGTGTTTTTTTTATATATATATCTTATCTTTTTCTTCTTCTTCTTCTTTTTGTTACTTCTTTCGAATGGATGTAAGCCATACGAAAAATCAAGATAAAAACACAAACGGCTATCCAAAGTGTGATGAACCTTTTTTTTTTTTTTCGAGGTATATAACAATCATGACTGAGAGAGAAAGAAAGAGAGAGAGAGAGAGAGAGATCGATTCAGGGAACGAGATTAAAAACGGGTCTCTTTCTAAGCGAAAGATTCAGGAAGCATTGAATGACAAGAAAATGCCTACGGTCCCGAGTGGATCATGTAGCGAAAGGAAAAAAAAGAAAAGAAAAAGAAAAGAAAAAGAAAATGGGAACAAGAGGCAATTCAGAATGTAGAAGGAGAAAAACGATACGACGTCGATCCAGCTCGTCGGGAGGTAGAAAAAGATGGTTAAGGATCAAACGAGCATTGAAAGAAATGGTCTTGTGAGGAAACAAAAAAAGAAAAAAGAAAAAAAAGGGGGAAAGCAAGCAAAAAATCAAGCTTTTGTTCTTGACTTTGCTGACTGACGGACGAGATGATTACCTCTTAAGGAACATCCCCTCGAGTCTCACGAACTCTTGAACCATGCTTCCATAAGTTTGAAAGTCATCTTCATCCGGCCAAGCGAGTTTGATCCAACCACCTTCCTCAATCTCTCCCGAGATATCCGACGATGGTTGGTTGGTTTTTGTCATTACCATCGTTTCGTGATCTTTGTCCTTGATGATGGGTACGAAAAGACTGTCGGAAGACAAGCTAGAGAGGGAGAAGTATGATCGAGTACGTCGGGAGTTGAGAAATTTACAAGATGGAGAGTGAAGTCGAGGTGAGAAGGTTGAGGGGGAAGATGATGATGAAGGCGTGAGGATTGAGGTGATGAATGACTCGAATGACTGATCAGATGGAACCGAGATAGACTCATATGCGGCTGGATATGAGGCGAACCAAGCAGAATATGCATCAGTCGTTGGTCCTCTGAAAAAGGAATCGCGACCCAACAATTCATCGTCACTCACCCTGGTAACCTGCACCAAGAGCGACGGAGTACCCAGCCTCAGTCCGATTATCTTCCAGCAAATCGGACGAGGTGTAGACTGGTGCGTTGAACACGTCAGTCAGTATACTCACACCAGCCGAGCTGTTCAAGAAATCGATCAATCCATCAGCGTCAACCCGAATAGACCGTTCTCATCTTCCGAGCTCGACTTACATCCTGAGAAGATCTCCACAGATCAGAACCCTCGCAGGCAGGTGTTCCTTTCCTCTGGCGAACGGATCGAACGCAAGACTTCTACCCCATCTCGAAACTTTTGATCCCTCCTGTTCATCCTCTCCACTCTGGTCCTTCATCTTGAGAACCGAGATGATCTGACCATATCGTACTCGAAAAGAGAGGAGTTGAGATTCGATCAGACATCGAGGGTTGGCACGTAAGTCGGTGAATTCATCGGTTGGATGGCCGGATTCGAATTTGGTGATGATGGTCGTTGGGAAGGGAGGTCGTTGGAGGTCATTGGATCGGCTGGATGGACTGTCCCGATAGGGGAATGATGAATAACAGGAAGTCACGTAGGAATCGAACAGTCCGGATGAGAACCATCGCATCAGGTGGGAGGGCGATAAAAAGGCATAAGTGAGTGGTTATATGAGCAACTTACCCGACAATAGAAAAAAGGTTATCATCGTAACCAATGGATCCTCCCGCCGAGAGGATCGAGATAAGATGGTTGAAAGTCGACCATGAATCGTTTGCGTATGCTTTCCGAATCTTGGAGAGGAAGTCATTGACGAGACGGTCAGAACCTCGATATTGGATAAGGCTGCGAGTTGATCGAAACCAACATGACGTACTATTTCCCTTGATTCATACCCATGATGACTCTGAACGATTGCGATCCATCGACTATCGTCGTCCTTCGTCCGAAGAGGATGAGGGAGGAGTTGACAGTCAAGCTTCTCTATCGATCCGTGAATGTCGACAGGGAGAGATTCGTTGATGGGGATGAACATGCTGTCGACTTGATTCGGGCTACTGGAGAAGGAGATGACGATGTCGTCCGGGTTGGGATGAAGCGAGAGGTAGGTTGCGAGGTGATTGGATTGGACTAGACAACGGTCAACGTTAGATTTCCAAGGACTGCAGATGATAGATGGAATGCTAGATTGAGCGTCGGACAAACAAGTTTGAATTTGACAGGATGTCAGGAAGTTGTATCGTTCCACCCAGTACGTCGATATCGATCGACTCCTATCGTCAGTAGATCTTTCCAACTTGACCAAGGCCTGACCTTCGTCGGCAGATGAGGTACTTTGTACCCTCCCACCGAAAGTCTCCCCATGACCCTCCCTCAAAGTATCTCGGTTCTGATCGCTCCGTTTTCCAAATCGTCCTAAGAACAGGTCCTCGACGAATAGACCTATAGAGATTTTCGACTGTCGGTCGGAGGATAAACATGATGAAGTAGACATGGATGATGATCCGGACGATATCTTCGAAAATTGATGAGAGAGGGGGAGATTAGGGTCAAGTTTCGATGAAATGTCAAAGTAACGAGGGGGTGGTTGGATCGTCGAATCCTGTACAACCGAACAAACAATGTTACTTGGTTAGCAGATGTGATAGTCTGATCGAAATCATGAATCAATCTCACGAAAGAACCACCAGAGATGGATCGAACGAGAGAAAGATCGATCCGATCGCTCAACCTCGCGAACAAAGCGTCCAGACCAGCGATGATGGTGTGTATCGAGTGAGCGTTCGTGTTTTCATTGGCTTGAGTGGTTCTAAGTTTGGCCTCGGATCTACATAGAGAAGATTGCAGGATGAACATGACCTCTCTTAAACCAGAAGACGAAGAAAGTCCTTCAATGAACGGTCTTCACCGCCTCGTTTGAAACGCAAAGTCCTCTTCCTTCCGGATCGGAAGCTAAGGCTCGAATAGGAGGAAGAAAGTGATCTCACTGTTTCTCAGAAGAAAGCTCATCTAGATGAACAGTTACATCGCCGATCTTCGCGAGATTGCTAGTGGTCAAGACAGTCGCGTGGATTCTATCGAGCTCAAGGCTGAGTCCTAGAACGAGATCGGTTGAGTGGAGTATCGGCATGGGTAGTTTGTCGAGATAGTGTGAGGCTGGGGATACGAGAGGGGGATTCCAGAAGGTTGGGGAGCGAATTGAGCGAGAGAGAGGATAGAGGGACCGTGCGAGGGGATTCAGAGTCAGCTTGACGTGCACCCTATCAAGTGAAGGTCATGTCTGTAGCTCACCTCGAGCTGATCGATATTAAGATCACAAAGGAGTGAGTGCTGGTGGACGTCGGAGGGGAAATGATCGTCGAGAGGAGCGAAAGCGACATCAGGAGGAGGCTCGAGTGTCAATAGGGGTATAAAGTCCGATTAGTCCGCTCGATCTCCCTCCGAAAGTACCCGGACATCACAGGGTCCTTCCCCTGTAGATCGAAGTCAGCACAGGTTACGATACTTACTTGTTGAGCTAGATTAAGCAGGACATTAGTGGCGATCCCAGGACAGATATTGGATGATGACGAAGCATGCAATGTGGGTTGTTCGGAGGATTACAGATGAGGGGAAAGGGAAAAAGGACGGAATGACACAAGAAAATGAAAGAAATGAGAAGTGAAGAGGCAAGAACGAAAAGGCTGAAAAGGAAAGGGGAATAGAAGCAGATTATACGTTGGATTGAAGCGGATGAAGAGAGAGGGCGATGCAGAATGATAGAGAAAGAGAAGAAGAAGGAGCAGAGCAGACACGCGCACATATGAAACGATAAGGGTATTGATAGTAACGGACGGAGGTAGAAGGATCAAGAAAGTACGACCATCTAGAGAACTACCAGCTCGAGTGTCCAAACTCGTCGAGCCCAAACCTTGATTGGCTTGGTTCCAGCAGCAACAGGTAGATCGACAACACCATCCCACCAGCATTTTCTCTGTGAGTATGTGGGCGAAGCAAAATCAAATGGTCAGCATGTAGTGTTCAGGCGGAAGACACGGACGATGAGAAGATAGACTGACTGCTGGCTTCCTCCAGAACAACAGAAGTTTTTGGGCTGTAGCCATCTGATTCTGGTCGATTCGAGCCAATTCTCCGGGTTGGGTGGGATGCTGGATACCGGTCTTGAGGAGAACGAGGGCGAGGGAAGAAATCGAGCAGCGGTTCGGCTCGACGTCTCGGTGTCCCCATTCGTCGGTTCGGTTAAAGCCACTGATTAAGGACAAGAAAGAGCCGATGGGTCAATGCGCCATTCGGTAAGTTGACGCTGATAGGTGATGATGAGGATCCAGCACGAACCTCATGCAAAGCATGTCGATCAAGTGCTGCTCGGCGACGTTGTTCTCCTTGTTGACGTTCCTCTGCAAAGCAGTGAAGATCTGTCTCCTTCCCAACAGACCCTCTCCAGCAACTCTCTTCATCTCTCTCAACTCGCTGTTCCCATTGCCCTCGGAATCGGTTTTGGCGGGACCTCCAGCGACGGGGATGACAAAGTACTCGAGCTCCTCACGAAGCACGATGATCCCCTGCTTCTGGAGAAGTGGGTTGGAAGCTGGATCGTCGTCGTAAGAGGATGTCGATTGAGGGGAGCTGTTGGTAAGGGATTGTTGGGCGTGATAAAGACCCGGTGAGGTAGGTGTGCCGTAGAAATCGGTGGTGGCGTTCTGGAAGAAGTCGAGGACGTAGTGGAAGCATGTCGGATCAAACTGAAGTGTATCATTTGGCGTCAGTCAGAGACAGGATTGAGAGAGGATTGAGAGAAAGGAAGGAGTCCTCACGTCAACAACGTAGACGTCCTGCTGATCCTCTCCGTCCCCGTACCTTCCTCCTGGTGGTCGGCTGAGGACGAGACCGTTTGGGAACAAACACAAGAGGACACTCTCTGGCAAGCTCATCAGCCGTTCGCGCTCGACGACGAATCGTTCGCCTCGAACATCGAGATGAAGACGGGACAGGAGCTGCTGTTGATGTTGGTTTGGAGAATACGCGTACTGCTGAGGTTGGACTGAGGTGATTGGCGATGATGTAGTCGGAGCGACCGAGGTGATGATGTTGGCGGTAGGTGAAGACATGCCAGCGATGTTTTTCGTCGTCGGACAGAGAGCTAGGACGAGGGGAGAGAGAGGAAAGGAAGAAAAGAAGGGAAGAGGGGGGAAGGTCCGTCGGAGAAGAGAGAAGGGAGGGAAGACGCGATCGTGGCAGAAGACTTGGACTGAGCTCTCTAGAAAGGGGTAGAGATGGTATCTGGATGTGTCTGATTCGGCAAGGATTGCTCTGACGGCGTAGGATAGGGAAGATAGGAGTGGGGAGGTCGAGGTTTGGGTTGAATGAGAGACCGTTGGAGGAGCGTGTGAGGTCGAGAGACCAGATCGTCCTGTCCTCAGACAGCCTCCTCGACATTCGCCATCGACCTCGTCCAGACCGCTCAGCTCATCATGGCGACATCAACGATCAGACCCCTTCTTCTCGCCCACTCGATACCACACATCCCAGCTCATGGCTTCACCCAAAACGCACTCTCACAAGCCTCGCTCTCTCTACCGCCGCCTTATCACTACTCAACCGCTATGAATCCCGCATCGATATCCGCTCTTTTTGGATCAGGGCGAGAGCCAGAGAAAGCTCTCTTCAACGCTTGGTTGTCTGACAGAAGACGGACCCTCAACGCAGAGTTCAAGGGAAAGGCTCTCCCTGCTGTTACCCACACCTCTCCTGCGGGACCAGCTAGAGAGAGATTGCGAGAGATTCTTGAGAGAAGACTGGAAATGAATGAACAAGTCCGACAGTGGCTCGTTGAGGTGGGTCTGACTCTAGTCAAGTCCTGGGGTGGAGTCCCTACTGACGCAGCACACATGCTTCTGCTTTCCTATCCAGGCCCTTGCTCTCTTCTCCCTGACTTCGACTAAAATCCCAATAGCAAACGTCCCCGTCAAGAACCCTTTCCCGATCCTCAACCACTCACTTCACATTGCCGATGACGCCCTTCTGCTCGCAACCCCCACCCAGCGCGTATGTCTGATTCCTCCAACACTACTCCCTCCCATCGTGTCAGCAGTGCTGATCACACTTCTTTTCAATCACGCATGATAGAACCTGCATCAAAGCATACCTCTGTCTCTCCTCTACACCGCGACTGAGATGCATCAACTTTCGCTTCCTTTGGCTCAATCCTCGATGCCCTCCACGTCCGAATTCCTCAAGAGACGATTGGAAGAGTACGACTCGATCCAAGGGGCGGTTGATACTCTGGATCACTTCCGAGGACTCGCGTTCAATGCTATCTCAGGGGCCATTCGAAGCAAGATGTGATGCGTTATCTACCTTGACTGCTCACTCCCGTCACTGACTTGTACTCATCTCACCGCCTCGAGAGTGAGGAGATCATGAAAATCTTGGGTCATCTCTTTCCCAACACTTCTTCCCTCTGACCCATGTCTCCTTCACCTGACCCTCATCGGTCAATCTAACGAAATCAGCATCCCAATCTAAACCCAATCCGCCCTTCCTACCCATCTTCCCGTCCTTCTGCTCCACCAATCCGAGCAAGCTCGCTGGATTGAACGTGGCACATTTCACTGCCTCGCTCAGTGTGATACCAGTGAATTCCATCAGGTTTCGAACGCACGATGCGAGATCTACGGCTGAACAGGCGAGTGTATCCGTGTCGGCGAGGGTAATTCGAGGCCCTGTCTTTCGGAGAAGAGTCTCTCCTCGAAAAGGGTAGAGACCATCGGCCAAAGAAGTATCGAGAAGATGGATGGCTGCTCGTCAGGTCGATTGATCAACAATCAGTTTTATCTGACTCTTCACAGGATTTCCCAAGCGAATGGACGTTTCCTACCATCCGTCACAAGGACAAGACCATCAGGATGCGCGTTATACGCGAAACTGATCGCAGAAGGGGATACGTGGATCCCATCGGCGATGATACCAAAGAAGGGTCTCGTGAAAGGGATGGGATCGTCTAGTTTGGATCCGAGTAGGGAAATGATCCTCGTGGAGAGTTTAGATTGTTGAAGCTTGGTGATGGTTGTGGGTGCCCCTAATAGGCCGATGAGACCTCTGAACCCGCATGGGAAGGAAACCAGATGATGTCAATTGATGGAACATCGTCACAGGCACATTGAGGGTCGACGAACGTTTCGCGGTGGGTTAACGGGGACATGGCGTTATAGAGATGAGTTATCGACTTTGCCCCTGCCAGGACACATCCGGTTCCTTCCAGGTCTGTTGCCGTGCTCTGCCGGGCGCGCAGAGGGATGTTTAGTCAGGTTTGGTGTAGGAAAGCAAAGAAGCGGATCGTTGCTCACATGTCCCATCGATACCAAACCACCATTCCTCGTTACCATCCCGACCGCTTCTATCACCCCCTCTATTTCCGGCGCAACCGTAAACGCCTTGATTCCCGGTTGCTCAAGAGCTTCTCGGCCGTACACGTCGAGGAAGTCTTGGTAGCCTCCAGGACAAGGGAGCAGGTTTCCTGGAGGATGACAACCACTTCTTGATGGATTGAGGAAGGGACCTTCAGCTTGGTAACCGAGAAGAGTGGCCCCAGAGGGGAAAGTACGATATTGCAGGAGAGGAAGGATGCGTGGATAGAGATGAGCTTCGAGTGACTGAGAAAGAGAGGGAATCAAGTTGAGTATGTCGATCTGAGCTATTTTTGGATGAGACGACGCACCATCAGCGTCGCTACGAATGAAGTGACCTGGAAAGGTTCGAACCGGAGGGTCGTCAGTCTGACGAAACCCTTTGCAACGAAAGAGACCTGAACCAAAGTACAAACTCCAGTTTGAAGCAATTTCTCAGCTGCCAGCTCGAGTCTACGAAGATATTCTTTATCCTGTTCCCCTCTGGTGGGAAATTCATCCGGCGATGGAAGTGCAGAAAAGTCGATCGAAAAGGCTCCGTTGATCTGGGTGTCGATGTAACTTTTGAGGCGCAACATGATGAGATGAGAATGGGCGACCGGACCGGAAGGGATTGGATCTGAGAAGAGGTCGTCGCGAATTGACGACTGACCCTGGACTGAGGATATCGCCTTGAAAGTCGATGATGGTCACATCGGTAGACAGCGGGGTGGATGGAGGACCAACGATTCGACCGATTGAAGGATCGAGCCAGAGATCTCTGCCAGTCTCGAGCGAACCAGAAGGCTCGATCAACCGGACGTTGGTGATGCGGACGATGTGTGATGGGGACATTTGATGTTGGCGTGTGGATTGGAGGGAGAGTGTGTGGGCGGGAGTGGGAAATGAAATGGGGG
>BCKM01000014.1:8414-109746 GCA_039545415.1 Udeniomyces megalosporus | reverse complement strand
GGGGGGGGGAATCGAAATGTGAGGAGGGGAAGAGGCAGAGGCAGAGGCAGAGGCAGAGGCAGAGGCAGAGGCAGAGGCAGAGGCAGAGGGAGAGGGAGAGGGAGAGGGAGAGGGAGAGCGAGAGATTGGATCCTGACTAGGAATCGTTTGGAGAATCGTGTCAGACTCGCGTCGCTTCGCCGAGGCCGCTTCTCCCTGGCTCCCCGCTCCCTCTCTCCCTCTCTCTCTCTCTCTCTCTCGATCATTCCATCACCTTCTCTTTTCCCCATATCCCCTCCTTCCATCCTCAATGTCAGACACCGACGAAGGCGACATTCAGAACATCCATGAGACCGAGGCCCAGAAGAAGCGCAGGATACAGAGAGCCTGTGAGTCAACCTCCCCTCGCTTCATGACGCTCCATCCCAATTTTCCCCGCCAACAATCCAATCAGATATCAACCAAGTCTATCCTTCCACCCCGCTCTCTTCCTCACTCTCCTCCTGCTCAACCAAAACATCATCAGACATTCCAGAATCCATCCCGATTGGCTTGCCTAGAGCATCGACTGCGAACTCACTGCACTAACTTCTCTATCCGTTCCGTTTGACCTCTTGTCTCGTTGGCATCTCCATTCCGTCAATGATATCGTCTCCAACTCATCTCTGATCCATCTCTCCAAACATGATAGGCGATCTCTGTCGACGCAAAAAGGTAAGGCTAGCTTCCAGCGGAGAACCCGGCATCTGTCCCCGCCGCAACAGCTTGTTCTCTTCGTCATACCAGAGGACGCCGATCCGGCCATGCCCAGCTTCCTCATGTTCGCTATCTTATCTCGCTCTGTCCTCCAACCTTCCAGATCAAGTGCGATGGTCCAGTATCGGCGACCGGAATCTGCACCAACTGCAAGACGCTCAACGCTCAATGTCTATACATCGAAACAGCCAAGCGAAGAGGCCCAGTCAGTTCCATCAGATCACCCCTTGCGTCTGCTCCTTTGGTCGACAGCTGATGAGTGTGACTTTCGCCTGTGGTTTCTTTTATCACTCGACCTGGTCGCTATAGCCAAAGGGGTAAGTCCTCTTGTCGACATTCAGACGTGCTCTCGCTTGACTGACATGCGACTCGAATGAATTCCTTTCTTCTCCCTCACCTCTCGGCCCAACACACCCGATAGATATGTTGAGAGTGTAGAGAAGAGACTCGAAAGGATGGAACACCTGATCAGTCGCGTTAGTTGCGTCCTGTCTTGGTCGATCTTACCTGTGCTGACGTCATCCAAAACCCTCTGTTATCAGCTGGCACCTGGTTCAGATTTTACAAACGAGCTTGGAGCCAAGATCGATCGGGAAAACTTCAATATCGAGGAACACAAGAGACACGAGCCCAGCGCGTCCTCTTCGTCTTCCTTCTCCAACATGCAATCCTCCCAATCTCAACCGCCTGCCCGATCGGTTTCTCTATCTCCACATCCAGCATCTCCATCCTCATTCAACTACAACAACTGTAACGCGATCGACCCAATGAAGCCATGGCTTCTGGGCGTCAACTCACCGAATGGAGAAGATGAACCAGGCGGGGTTGATCCAGAAGACGAAGAGGAAACGAGGCTCCTGAAAAGCATGCACGAGATGACCATGATGGATAAATCCAAGGAGCCGGTAGGATTCCTCGGCAAGGTGCGTAACTTATCGCTCTTGCGAGTCTGCGATGGCAGGGGCCCGTCGCATATATCGACGGCGAGACTGAACTGATCTCGCCACGTGTTTCTATAGTCTTCGGGCATCCATCTCGTCACCTCGTTGCGGGATTGGAAGTACGATCAGAATCCCGACGAATTTCTCGGCAATCTTCAGAACAAACGAAGGAGTGAGTTGGTGCTAGCTTCTCAGTTTCATCCTCAAATGCTCAAATATTCGCTTCCGTCTCTTCCCAGTCGCTTTCTGGAAGCCCCACCCGTGGGAGAATATATCCTGGGGCGGCGTCGCCCGAGCTCGTCCCGACGTCTGGCCCACGCCGGATCTCGCGACTGCCCTCATCGATCACTACTTCGCCAACGTCAACGCTCACATACCACTACTCCATCGACCTACCTTTGAAAGAAACTATGCATCGGGTCTGTACCTCACCGACAAGCTATTCGCTGGGTGCTGCCTCGGTGGTGAGTTTCCCTACACGCCTTCTTCCTAGATTCACGTTTGTGCTCCAATTCGATTCCTCCTAACAACTCGCTCTCTAGTTTTCGCTAATGGCAGTCGATTCACGATGGACCCGAGGGTATTCAGCGAGCGTCCCCCTCGGTACGAGAACTCGGATGCGATTGACAGCTATGGCCGAGGGTGGAAATATATAGAAACGATTTTTTCTATGGAGGTTCGTCAAGTCCACATCCTTATTCTATCTGGACTCCAGCTTCCTGTTCACTTGCTCAAAAAACCTCGTCTGAACTCTTACTCCAGAAAAATTGGCAGGATCGTGCGTGATTTTCGTTGTTTTGCTTGACTTTGCATGACTCGAGGAAGCGAGAACTGACTTTCATCTGGAATTTCACGAGAACTATAGTCACAGAGCTCTACGACATGCAGACGATCGCCCTTGTTGGCATGTTTCAAGCTAGCATGGCGTCGCCTCGAGCTCCTTGGGTTGTCACCGGCCTCGGCATCAGAGCGTGTATCGATATGGGTCTGCACCGGCGGTGAGAATTGGTTTCTCGTGATGAGAGAGCCTAAAATTCACAGCACTGATGAAGCCGTCCCATTTCGCGTTCGTTCAGACACATCATCAAGGCTAAACCTCCCGCAGAAGCGGAGCTCTTTAAACGAGTCTTTTGGGTCTTCTACCACCTGGATCGTGTGACGGCAAGTCGTGAGTTGACAATGGAAGTTCATCATTGATCATCAAGAGAAACCATTGACAGTGTTTTCTGCCATAGTTAACGGTCGACCACTCGCTCTACACGACGAAGAGTTTGTCTTCTCAATTTACTCTCACAAGCTACTCATCGGCTTGAATGCTGACTTTTTCGGTTTGCTAGCGTCGACGTTGAATTCCCACTCGCCGTTGACGATGAGTACTGGGAGACAGACGACCCCGACTTGGCTTTCAAGCAACCGAAAGGGAAGCCTTCCGTCATCGCCGCATTCATTGCCCTTCTCAGACTGCAATCGATCGTCGGCTAGTAAGCTAGTTTTCTTGTGCCCCCCTGTTTTTTCTTCTTCTTTTCATTTCTATGGCACAACGATCCGATGCTCAGCTCTGATTCGTTTGTTCGTCTGTGTCCAGCTGCCTTCGAACAATCTACTCGATTAATAAATCAAAACTTCTCTTCAACATCGACACGGTCCGTTTGCTTCGCTGATACACCGTCGAAACACCCAATCTCCACCTCACTCACCTTCGGTCTCCCCATTCAACAGGTCGAGGCCCAACAGCGCATCGTCTCCGAGCTCGATTCTGGGTTGAATCAGTGGCTCGACCAACTACCATCTCAGTGAGGCATTGCCCCTCGCGTTATCACGGAACTGGGCGATTGAGGCTCATCGTATTGTCACGATCCTCTCAGCCTGAAGTGGAATCCGGCCAACTCGGGTCTCTTCTTCCAGCAGAGTGCTCTCCTTATGGCCACTTTCTATACGACCCAGGTGTGCTTGATTCAATCTTTACCACGTTGCTTGCTATCGTCTGGTAATTCAACGTCTATCTTCGTCCTGGCAGATCTTCGTTCATCGACCCTTCATCCGCCCCCCAAAGGCTTCTCCAGATCAACCTCGAATGGCCTTCCCATCGCTCGCAATATGTACCAATGCTGCTCGATCCGGAACTCATGTCATCGACTTGGCGAGAAAGAGGGACGGTTTCGATAGTATCGCTGTTGGATCTTGTTTGCAAGCGTACGTGCCCAGGCTCCTGATAGGCCATCATGGGTTTCTCAAGTCGATGCTGACAAGTGACATTTTTTTTTTCGCTTCGGTTGGTAGGTTTACGTTTGGGATCATGCTCCTTATCAACGTCTGGGGAGGCAAGAAGAATGGAAGCATTGGGGATCCAGCGATGGCGTACGGTTCTATTCCCTGCGTCGCGTGTTGTGTCTAAGATGGAAGAGCTAACCAATTATTCCATCTCTTCTTCTTCCCAGCATGAGAGACGTCAACAGGATCATTGATCTCTTCAGTTTTGCTGAAAAGATGTTCCTCCTCGCTGGCCGGCTCAAGTAAGTTCTCAGCTCGAGCGGGCCGATCGCGATAATCGTAATCTCTTGTCGGCGGAGCTAACGATCCGGTCACTGGTGTGTCGCCTTTCAGAGATGTCATTGTCGAACTCGCATCTCAAGGAAACTCTCCAGCTCATGTCCCTCCAGAGACGAATAAGAGAACCCGAGAAGCCACTCGGCAAGAAGAAGCAGGCTCGATACCCTTGATACCAAACCCTGTTCCAGCTGGTAGCTCATCAATTGCTCGTCAGCTGAGTACTCGATCCACAGCTAGTTCGAGCGGGGCAAGGAAGACGTCTGGGAATGGTCGAATCAAGCAGAAAGGATCGATGCCTGATCTGACGAGACCTTCAGCAGTCCCGGCCGCATCGCCAGCCAGCTCGGATAT
Source organism: Udeniomyces megalosporus (assembly GCA_039545415.1). Classification (NCBI taxonomy): domain Eukaryota; kingdom Fungi; phylum Basidiomycota; class Tremellomycetes; order Cystofilobasidiales; family Mrakiaceae; genus Udeniomyces; species Udeniomyces megalosporus. The sequence goes on along the minus strand of BCKM01000014.1, from coordinate 105,169 downwards.
GTCTCAGCCCCACTCATCCCCACTCGTCCGAAATTCGTTCGTTCCAGCTTCCGGTTCCACTTCTCCTTCGAGGCCCTCTCAACAGCAACAACAATTCGCACGCCCGCCGGTTCCTCAACATCAGCAGCAGCAGCCACAACAGGCACCAAACAGAGATCGATTCGCATACCAGTCAGACCTTCAATCTCAACAAGAGGCCCTTTTCCCCAACATGTTACCGGAACATCCTCAGCAATCCCAACAGCAGCAGGCGCAAGAGTTTGATCTACGATCGATGTCTTACTATCATGATTACAGCATGGCAGTTCCACCGAACCAACGAGGACAGCAGCAGCGTTCAAATGGTGGACACATGCCTCAAGACAGTCCTTACCTTTCGTCAAGTCAACAACAACAACAACTTTACGACGCTTACAACCCATACTCATTCTCTAAACAACAGAATCCATACGATCCGTCCGAGTTACCTTCTGCTTCCGCAAGCCACCACCAGCATCAGCACGCTCTCTCCCAATCATCCCCTTCACTCACCCAATCCGGTTTACCCAACATCATCAACGGTCACCCTCAGGACTTCCTCCCTACATCTGGAGACTCACCTCTCCAACCTCTGTTCTCACCAACCACGATCAATGAATTCTTCAACCCGATGTTTACCGGACCTTCGTCTAATCCACCTCAAACCCAATTCAACCTAGCTCTCAACCCCTTCAGAGTCAATGAATCCGGGCTCGGAGGGACGAGATCCATGGGGTTGGATCAACTTAATGGTGGCGGCGCTGGACAAGGAGGAGGAATAGGCGTTGGGGACGCTGAAGGTGGTAGTGAGGAATTAACGTTTGACGAGTTCCTGGATGGTGGGAATAACCCGATGGAGGAGACCAAAGATCTTTGGCAGGGTTTACCTAACACATTCTCGTAAGTCCGCCCCCCCTTTTTTTTTTCAAGCTGAAGCGACGTCGAGCTTGATATGAAATAGAGCGATGGACGGATGGATTCATCGAGAATGCTGATGAAACCCAAACCGCTTTCTGTTGTGTCTTTGCTGTTGTTCTTCTTGATCTTTTTTTAATTAAAAAAAAAAAACAGTCTGACGGGATGGGAAAACGTCGTATGGGGAAACGAAGATATCAACCATAGCAACGATCAGATGTAAAGATCGAGAAGGAGGGTTGACTTGCTTTGCTTTTTTTTTTTTTTTCTGCTTACCTCCTTTAGACAGTCCCCTTTCTCTCTATCTATATCTTCCTCTCTCTCTCTCTCTCCTCTTTATCTGGTTCTCTTCATGACCTCATGTTTTGTAACACCGAGACTTAATGTCTTCTTCATGCCTGATCCTCGCGTCGTCGTTCCCTCATTGAATCTCTTGTCTTCGCTCACGGTATGTGATCATCTCTGAGGTAGTCTCCCTCATTAGGTTCTGTAACAGATCCGAACGAATGGATATGATTGATCTCAATCATCGAGTCAAAGGTTGAGGTAAAGGGGGGATCAAGAAGAGGAAGGGCAGGGCGAGAAGATGCGAGAAAAAAAAAGGGGGGTAGGGGAGGAGGGGGAGGGAAGCAAGAAGGACTTGGTATGGGAGGAAAGTATAACAAGATACAGTTTTTTTTTTTCCTCCCCCCCCCCCGAGAGAAAGGAGGAGGAGCCGGAGGGAATGAGGAAGGGTTCGTTCGCGACAAATGGAAAAAGTACTCTGATATGAGACATTTGAAAGGGCAAAATCAAAACTCGGCTTGAGAGTTGTGGGCAGCGAGTCGAGATTCAAGGTTTCGAAGGGTCTCCTCTCGAGCGAGCTGTGTAAGTAAGGGGGATCGAGACAGTTAAGAGAGTTTAGCAGAGAAGAATGCGCGACAACAGCTTTGATTGATCGTCGTGGAATCAATCGACGGGGACAGGAAGGACACCCAAGAGAATGAGACATACGAGTTCTTCTCGACGCAATGCGATGTCCCTTTGGACCCTGAGCTCGACCTCTCGTAGCTTCTCCTCTTCTCGTCGGAGGGCTTCCTCTTTGATTCGATGAGATTGAGCAGCGATATCTTCAGGCAGGACAGAGTCGCTGGGGTACGAAAATGACACACACACACACACATACACACAAGATCGGCGTGAGCAAGGGGATCGAGACGTGACACGTCGAGTCGTAGAATCTGCTGAGATCTTCCGATGATACTCACCCATCGTTGCCATTCGTACCACCGAGCTTTTCCGTTCGGTAGTTCTCGTACAAGAAATCGTGGGTGAGTTCTTTGATCTCTGTAAGATGCGAGTTGAAGAGGCAGGATCGGAGTCGAGTGAAATCAGTGTGATCCGGATTGTCGATTCTGTGCGTCGGAGAGCGTTGAAGAGAGTCAAGTTGCAAAAGAGAGAAAACACGATCAGTGTTTTTTTTTTTTTTTTTTTTTTTTTTTTTTATACAAGAGATGAAACCTGAGAGATGGTCTGAGCCACAGAGAACGCACTCGACGACACCCCAAGGGTACTTTCGGACCCTAACTGGCTCTCCATCGATATCCATCTCCTCTTCGGATCCAACGATGGCGAACGGCAAGAGGGCTCGAAGTTCGTTCGACTCTGCAATAGTCTCGTCATCGTCGTATTCCAAGTCGGACGGGAAGTTGTAAATTGGCTTTGTACGAGGGAGATGGGAGGGAGTTTGATCGAGATGTCAAGAATGTGTTCGCAGTACACGAGAAACGAAACGAGAGAAGAAAAAACTTACGATCTGGTAATGTTCGATGTCCTCCATGCATCGTTTCTTGAACTCCTTGAGCTCGGATGGAGTGAGGGAGTCGGATCTACCAATGACTGGGGACATAGATGGAACAGCAAGGGTGTCAGGCAAGTGTGCGTGAGAAGGTAAGCGAAAGCGAGCGTACCTGGGATAACGTTGACTCGCATGCTAAGCTTCCTCATGAGCTCAATGTCGATCTCCCGCAAGCTGTGATCGCAGAGAATCAGTAGCTAGTTCGGATGAGGAAGTCGATGGAGCGAGAGCAGCTTACGCGTGTCCTGTCGGAGAAATAAAGTCTGGAATGTAATCGAGCGCAGGAAAGGTGGGCTCAAGGTCGAAGAACAAGAACAGTCGCGAGGGCTGACTGCATCACTGTCAGTAAGAAGCGAAGACTCACAGATGAGAGCATGGACTCGATCATCACGGAACCTATGAGAACGAACGTCAGCATACAGATAGTCCATGCTCGCTCGATCAACCCAAACGCCAGCTCACCTAGGGTCTCTTCTTATCCGACTCTCCATCGCCAGAATCTCATCGTACTGCTTCTCGATGTAGTTTTGGATCTCTCTAAAATGAGATTCGTTGTCGATAGAATCACCGAACCCAGGAGTGTCGACGATCGTGAGTGCAATCCTGACACCGTCCTCTTCGAGCTCGACTTGAACAGGCTTGATCGAGATGGGTGTCTCTATGTGAGCGGATTCAGGAGCTGGAGGCTCTTTGTGGGTCTGTCATACATCGAGAGTAGATAGAGTATGGCGTTTGTCGAAAGAAAAGAAAAAGCAAACAGGCACGCGTTGGGTTTAGTTTAGTCAAACGAAGGAAGACGCGAAGGAGCGAGGTGGATTCGAAGAAAAAAAAGAGATGCCGTGGACGTACGAGGACACCAGTCTCGCAGAGAGTGTTGACGAACGTCGTTCTACCGGTTCCACTCTAGCGATGAGACGATGGAAGAGGGGTGTATGGGAAGTGTTGATTCAGTCGGCGGTGCGCAGCAATTCGGGAGATGAGTCCCTCCTTCTGGCATTTCCTTCCCCCGGTCTTGACCCCTGAGCAAGTATCCTATCGCTACAGCTACCTCAAGAGCCTTATGAGATCTTCTCTGAGATCTAATCGATAGGAACTTACTGCGCCGACCTGTCCGCATCACTCACAGAGGTAAGCCAACGACAAGTATGAGCACTGTCCTCTCTGCTCTTTCCTTTCAGTCGCAAGGGAAAGGTAGATGGGATCATCATCACTCACGACCATCAAGGTGAGACCAACACCCTTCTTGACACTCTTACGACCTCGACTTCTTGCTGCCATCGACATGGTTGCTGGGACTCGAACAGGAGGGGGGGATTGGAGGTCGGGAGAGGGGAGCTGATAGACGCAAGAGAGTAAGCGTTGGAGAATGTCCGGTTTCGGTCCCAAAGTTGATGGTTTAAGTTGGAGGGTCTGATGTGTATTGAGGACGTACGGGAGGTGTATGGAGGTGAGGATGTGGAATGAGATGAGGGGAAGCGTGAGGGTTGGGAGAGTCGAAAGGGAGGGGAGTCGAGAGGGACCTCACTTGGTTTCCGTTTTCGGTTGGGTTGTCGTTCCGTTTGGGGAATCGATATTTATTTTGATGGGATGGATGGTTTGAGTGTATGGATGTCTATATGCGAGCTCAGATGTGGATGTATGCGATATAGATGAGGAGGGATTTGACGTGTTAAAATGCGCACGTTACTGCTCGATCGAATCGGCGCCCCCCTCCTGGGAAGAGAGAGAAGGCCTCCTCCCGAAAAGTTGCCCTTTCGCTCCCCCCTTCAGTTCCTTCCTCCGTCGAATTACTCAAGTACGTGTCGTCGCTACACGCCCCGATACCTTCCTTCTCTACACACCATCCAATCCTCCAATCCCGCCCACCAGATTTCCCCATGTCAACGTCAACTTGCCATCCAACAATCGAGCGAAAACTCGACATATACCCCTCGCCCGTCTCCTACCAATACCATGTCTCGAGAGCTCTCTACCTATCCAATCGATCACTCAAGGGGTGGCTTCAGCTAGGGATCATGGCTAGGACGCTATTGAGCTTGGAAGGATCGTCAGGACAAGAGGGGAGACTGTTGTCCTATCTGGGAAAAATCAACCTCTTGGACCAGACAGACTCCGACCTTCTTGTGTCTATGTGTCCAGCTCATCCCACCCCACCAACGTCTATCGTTGTCCCTTCACCAATCAGCTCTACATCAATGCAACTCTCAGCCCCACACGCCAGCACGCACGCACATACCTCACCTTGCCCTCCAAGACCTCTTAAGCTCAGTCGTGCTGATATGCGCTTCTTCTCATCCCTCTTCCTTCAGAGCCGGGCCTAGTGCAACCACCTCGTTGTACTACCGAATCATCACCTCAAACCTCATCGAAAATGCTTATCTCTAAGGCCAACAGGAGGACCATCTACGAGAACCTCTTCAAGGGTTAGTTGAGACACCAACCAGTTTGACCCACAGTCTGACCCCTTCAGCAGGATGACTGACCGTCGCCATTCGTCCGATGCGCTGTCCTGATTCAATCTGCAGAGGGTGTCATGGTCGCCGCCAAGGACTTCAACCTCGCTTCTCACCCTGAGTTGCCCGAGATCCCCAACCTCGAGGTTATCAAGTCGATGCAGTCCCTCACCTCCAGGGGCTACGTCAAGACCCAGTGTAAGTCCTCTTGTCTCCTCGAGGTAGACTGATCGACGATGGAGCTTTTGCTGATCCGCCTACTTTTGCTGGTCCCGCTTTCTCCTCCCAATAGTCTCTTGGTTGTACTACTACTACACCTTGACTCCTGAGGGTCTCGACTACTTGAGGGAGTTGTGCGTAACGTTCCCTTTGTCAGACTTCACATCTGATGGGATTCTAGCTGACTCGTCTTTTTCTTCTTTCCTTGATCTGTCTTCCATGCCGTGCTCCTCTCTGAACAACCACCCTCCATCACACGCTTTCATACGTTCTCGGTCCTTTCGACTCCAATCTGCCCTCTTCATCCGACGCACCCATATCCGTTCCTTGCGACCTGATTCAGCCTCCACCTCCCCGCTGAGATTGTTCCCAACACCCTCAAGCGACCTGCCCGAGCCGCCGCTCGACCCCAGGGTGCCGGAGGTGCTTACCGAGCTCCCCGACCCGAGGGTCAGGGTCGAGGAGAGTACCGACGACGAGAGGACGGTGCCGCCGACAAGGAGGGCGCCGGAGGTGACTTCAAGCCTCGATTCGCCGCTGCCGCCTAAAGGAAGGCTTCACTACTCTTCCTTCCATAGAGAGCAGTCGACGTTTTCTTTCTTGCATGGTGTGTGTTTGATGAGAATGGGCTTTTTGTCAATTTGCAGAGGGAGTTAAAAATCATGTTTGAGACGTCATGAGGTTTAGGAGACAGAAAGAAAAAAAGAAAAGCACCAAGCCGAATGAGTCTCCTCACTTGTGTGCCAGCCAGACTGGACTCAAATCTCGATCGAGTGTTTCATAGTCAACGAAGGCGAGAGAAACCTTGGAAGGAACATGAGATTGACGCAGTGAAAGAGTGTGAAATCATTCCGCTGTCAAAGCAGAAGTGGGAAAGCAAACAAAGGCGAGAGAACGATCGGGAGAGACTAATGAACTAGACATGGAAGAAATGAGCTAGATGGAGACTATGTGAAGAATTGGAGATGGGAAGATAGCAAACGGGGAGTAGAAGAAGACAAAGAACGAGATGTTGTACCCGTTGGTGATCTATCGAGTGAGAGGCCCCTGGTCGATGGTGACCTTGTTTCCGGAGTAGACAGCGTCGTCTATGAATTCGAGAAGATTAAGAGGACAAGGACTAGTGATCAGCAAATGAATCATGCAGGAGCGACCCAGTCCATCACCATTCCCGATGGGTAAAAGCGTATGACTCACGCTGAGCGTTGTCGTACCACCAGACATTCTCTTGCGGCTGGTCGTGAGGGCAAGGAAGGACGTCGGCAGCGAAGACGGGATCGTACCTGGTGTCGGGCTGGTAGACAGTCATACCGGTTCGGTACTGGAATCGATGAAGAACGTTCCAGTGCGTCAGCGACATGATCCAACGAGTCTGGGAGGTCGAGTCAGTTAGCTGAACTACTGACCCAGTGGTAGTGCCCGCCTTTCTTGCTACCGTAGTGGATGGAAACCCGACCTTCCGAGACGATGAACTTGGACCGGACATTCCAACCTCCCGCGGAACCGGCGGGAATAGGCAGCGTGACGGACTCGGATTTGGTCTTGGAATCGGACCAGGACTGGAAAGAAAAAAGGCGAAGGTTCAACCATGTCAGGAACGAAGAAGACGAGAAACTGCCTAAGATCATGAACTATAAGAACTTGACAGCATCAACTTACCTGGGAAAGTTCCGACGAGACACCCGCCTCAGCACCTTCCCCGCTGAACCCGATAGAGACCGAGATGGAAGAGGTGATGGAGTTGGTCACAGTGTCGCTGATGGCGGTAGTTTTCTCGATCGTCTCGCTGCCCGCACAGTTGTCGAATCGCTGACCAGAAGTCTTCCATCGGTCGAGCTGGAGGAGGAGGGAGATGTCGGGTCAGAAGATGATGATCTGACATATCTTCGGAACGCTTCAGGAAGAAGAAGAGGAACGATTGACTGACTCGCTGCTCGTAGATGACCTCAGGCTGGTATTCGCAGTTGTCTGCATCGCCGATGGCTGTTAAAGGTGGAGGGCGGAGAAGGTAGAAGTAAGCATATCAGTCAAACGAAGTATTTTCGAGACCCAACAGCTCGCAAAGGGACGAGTGACTTACAACCTCCGGGACAGTGAGCGAGGTCGGACCAGTCGTCGTCTCGAGCCACGAGGGTAGCAGGGGCAGCAGAGACAGCCGAGATGGCAAGGACAGAGAGAAGAGGAGCGAGGGTAAAGAGCATACTGGGATCACAGGAGAGAGTTTAGAGGGCAGGGGAGAGCAAAGGAAGATGGAAGGAGTGGGCGATAGAAGAAAGTGAAGTGGATGATGGTAAGATCGAACCGTTGAAAGGATGACGAGATTTTAAACCGTTGCTCCCGTCTCCTGAGTCCTTCAGCTAGGGGGAGAAGTATCCTAATCCAACTTCAGGGATGAGGGGAGGTGACAGGGCAGAGGGGTAGGGGGGAGGGGGCTCCCTGAATGAGGGTCAGGGGAAATGGAAGCTTGTCGGAGCCTCGGCGAAGACTCCTTTAGTCTGGGGTTTCCGAAAGCGAAAGAAGGAAGATAGGAAAAATGCCTACGTATAGGTAAGGTTGATGGAAAAGCTTCCCATGGGAGAGAGTCAGGATGAGCGTTCATGTGATGACTGTCAAGAGTCCGTGACAGCAAGAAGGGCAGTGAATAAAGACCCGCACGGGGACATAGATGTCGTTAGCTTCCAAGCTAAGAGCCCACCTGCGAGGATAGGGAAAGAGGGGGCGGAGTAGCAGGACAAGGTGAAGAGACTAATGATGCTCCTCTCTCTTTGCCCCCTACATGATGTCCTCCCCTATCGTACATCAGAGCAGAGAGACTCGACTGCAGCAAATACATCTGGCATACTCGATAGCCATGCCCTGTACTGTTGCTGCGACGTGATGCCATGAGCTGTCTGGAAGGCCGTCGACGGTCTCGGTCAACGTGTGCTGAGTTGAATCATGTCGAAGGCGTAACGTCAAGGCTTAAAGTGACCAAGGTATCCCAAGGTATGACATGAGTGACGTGGCTCGAAGTTGGACTGTTCAGTGTACAGCGTAAGATTGAGGTATCAGGATCGATACGAGGTCGACGTCGCTATGAACATCGATCCCAAAGATATGTCTCAGTCACGATCTTAGGCCTTCCGTCCTTTCTTTTCTACCAAATTTGTTTCCCACTATCATCTAATAACACCTTAAGTCTGAAAGCCAGTCGACTGGTGTGCAAAAGTACCCATGCACCATGCACCACCACAACACACAACACGGCGACTATCGGGATGGATGCTGGTCGAGCACTGGTTGGAAGTATTGTTGCGAAGACATAGAGAGCTAGGATCGCTAAAATAGTGTTGCTGAGGCTGCCTGGATTGAGCTTGGACTAGTCACAGCAGGAGGGCGGGAGCCAGAACTAGGATCGGACTGGTCGTCGTCCTAATCCCTGGGCTCATCGAAGCCTCACTTGATTGAACCTCTTTTCCTCACGCCAACCCACGAAATCGAACCATCAGTTGATTAGGTCTGTTACATCGAACTTCATTCCTGTGCTATCGCCCAGTGTCCTTGCGATTGTAGCCAGTGTAGGTTGAATTCAAACAAAGCCGCGAAGGCCAGAGTCGCTCTGGTCTTCACAGCAAGACATGGGATACATGCATCGAAAGACGCAAGAAAAGCTACAGCAGAACGAAAGACAGTGACGAATCGAGAAGTAGCGATAGCAGCTAGGTGAAGTCTTCTACGCAAATTCACTGACGTCGACGCCAGCAGATTTGAGGTAGGCAAGCGAGTGAGCCTTTGCCTCTTCGGATCTGTATGGTGAGCACAATGTAGTCCTCAGGCACTGAGTGTAGCACCAGCTAATTCTGTCAGCGAGATGAGCCGACTCACGTGTGGGCGTTGTGAAGGACGGCTTTATGACCTCCGATTACTCGATTCTCGTGCTGATCTTCGCTGACCGCAGTAGAATCAGCAGTAGAAGAGGCAGTGGTTCCATAGTCCTCCCCCGTCAGAACCTGGGGAAAAACTCAGATAGTGAGCTTGAGGCTCACACGGGGACGTCCAACAATCAGGAAACGATGGTATCGACCTCAAGGATGTATCGTGCGTTCTCCTTGGCTCCCTCCGACACATGAGGGTTCTTCAATGCTGCTTTGTGACCTCCTATGACTCGGTGCTGGAAGTGATTTCAGCATCAGGAAAGGGAGAAAAAGGAGCATGAGATAAGGATGCGCGATCGCGGGACAGAGGGTCATCGCGTTGAGAAAGGACATACGAGGTGTTGCTCATTCTCCTGATCATCCCCAGGTACGGTCCCTCCGAGTTGCTGCAGGGTTATAGAAGTTCATAGAAGGCAGGACGGAAAGGGAAGAAGAGGCTGAGCTTGACGACGCGGGAGGGGACTGAGTTCCCCGGACGCGACGCGAAATGAGAAGGTCACCGGCCACGGACCTTGATCATGTCTCGAGCATGAGCTTTGGCTTCCTCGCCTGTGTTGGGGTTGCTGAGAGCAGCTTTTGGCCGAAGCGATGCGATGGAGAGGTCAGCGACTAAGAGTGAAGCGGAACGGAATTGAATAGAGATGAGGGTGGAGAGGGTGGAGAGGGGGGAGAGGACCACGAGCACGCAGATGTCACGCCTCGGGGAGTTGAGTCCAACTGACCTTTGTAGCCTGCAGACAACGAACGGACGACAAGCAAGTCATCAGAGAGAGTTACCGGTGAGTGGAATGAGGAGAGGTGTGGAGAGAATCAGGCGCGAACCGGCGATAACGTGAGTCTGGTCCAGGATTGATAAAGTTCAGTCTTGGTGATCTCAAAAGTCATTTGGTAGGATTACGCCGATGAGAAGTCTTACCTGGTCTGACATTGAGGAAGCTGAGCGAGGGAAGTTGTCTTTGTGTGAGAGAGGGTTGATGACGGTGATGGAAGGGAACGGGGAGAGATGGAAGGGAAGGAAAAGAAAGTGAGAGTGACCTCATCTCCTCAATCCGAGTAGATCGGCTGTCGTTTTTCCCGCTCTCTCTGTCGTGTCAATTGCTCTTTGAAATGGCATGATACAAGCATGCACAGCATATGAAAGCGATACAACTAGATACGAAATAAAACGTAGCATCTCCCCTGCTCAAAGCTTGGCCTTGACGGACGTCGTAGCAAAGACCTCGTCGACCAGTTCTCGAACATTCTAAAAACCATACAGGGATGTCGCAGTATATGTCACCGGATGTCAGTAGATGATTGCAAGGTGGTTTGATGATCCTACTGACCTCTGCCATACCCCAACTGCTCTGATATCCTGCCGGTCCAATTCCATCTACAAACAACAGATGCAAATGAACTCGATCAATCACTGTACAAACGTGTTTCACCGATCTATCTCGTCACTCACAACAGTGGACGACATTAATGTCTCGTTCAGGTTCCGAGTCTAACGCCTCGCCATCCAGCTTGATCTTCTCTTTGAGGTTACCTTTAAGTGGCAGGTGAACAATCTCCCGTTCGAGTCTTGCACCACCTCTGCGAGAAGGTCGGAGTCCAACATTGTGTTTGACAATCGGAATAGCTTCCCATCCCTTGCCTGGGGTAGTCAAAAGGCAAAGAGGGAAGATCGAACCAAAGACGCGCAGAAGAAACGGAAGAGAAAAGGATGATAAAGAGGAACAGTCAGGGTCAGCTACGCCGGGTATGAGGTTGAGAAACTCGAGAAAGGATCGACAGACCGTGGGACAGAGCAGGACAGAGATCATATGCCCTCTTGAGAATAATCTCGGCACGTTTCGGGTGGACCGAGAGATCCCAAGAGCCAACATCTTGCACACCGCCGAGGATGACGTGGCCATCAGGTCGAGGGATAATATCTGTTTGGTCGAAGACATATGTCAGGGTAGAGCGATGAAGCAAGAAACCTCATCGGTAGATGTTTAAACGCACAGCAGGATGAGCCGTCGCCGTAACCTGCATGAAAATGCGTCGTCAGTCGAGATCCATGAGGTACGCGGATGGACAAAGATGTTTTCCCCACCATTGATTCCCATGTCAGTCTTGACATGCGGAGCCCATGCCATAATCGTCTGACCACGAATGGGCTCAACGAGCTCGTCCTCGACACCACCAAGGCTCTTAGCACCGAGACCTGTAGCGTTCACAACACAGTCCACCTTCCCAACGTTGGGTATGCGAGAAGCAGCTTCTTCGACAGAGGTACAAGTGTGACGGATGAAAGTGACACCTAAAGCGAGCGCTCGAGCATGAAGATAGGGTAGGTACTTGGAAGGAGCAAGAGAGACAATCTGAAGATGCGTGACCGGGCGATCAGACACAAAGTATAAAGGGACCCTGAGACTCAGGAAAGGTTGTACTAACAGTTGCATCGACGCCGGACTTGACGCCTGACGGCAGCTCCGATTTGGGCATTATCCTGAACTGCAGATGAGCAAGGATGTGAACAGCATTCACAAGACTGGTCGTCCTTGAGATTACTCACGTTTCCGACCAGATGCTGATACCAAGCTTTTTTTTGCTCAACGTCGGCGTCGTGCAAGAAGTATCGCTTCGAAGGTAGAGTCATAACGAGCCCAGTAGGGATGAGATCCTTGAGCCTCTGACTGAATGACCGTATGGACAAGTCAGCCCGTTATTCTCCCGACCTTTTGAGCACATGTTTGAGAGCTCACAGGGTGACAGATTCCCACTGATTATTACGAGGAAGATCCCAGAATGGGTGCCAGTTTGCACCTGCCCAAGGCGAAGCGAAGGCCTGACTAGTCCTGGTAGCTCAACGGAGTCGATAAGGGATCCGGTCAGGAAAATCACTACAGCATATACAGTGGATCGTTTGTATAGACTCACAGATCGGTTGGCATATCTCGAGCGACTACGGTTACTTGGTAACCCTTCTCCGCCAGGACGACGGCAGAGGTGAGGCCGAGGACTCCAGAACCGAGAACTGTCGACCGGCGTACATAAAGTTGAGATCAGAGTCTGTCTGGGCTCCAAGGAATGGAACGCTGACTGACCGACAACTTTATGAGGCATTGAGGGATAGGGAAACGATCTTGATCGGCCCGGAGATGAGCGTCGGGCAGGGAGGGAAGGGATTACGTTGAGCAAGTTACGAAGACTCGTCGATGGCTACATGTGCGAGCATGGGTGCACGTAAGACTAACAGTGGATTTGTTTCAAGAGGTGACTAGATGGCGGTAAAGCGCAAGGCTGTTCGAATAGGGCTTGGAGGAATCAACGAGTGTTCCGCGGCCAAGGATTCGCCGCGGGACGGTCTCCGTCCTTTCTTCTTCATTGATCCGGGAGGCGGTCACGATCAGGGGCTATTGAGTGAGGAACGCGAACATGGATGTGTTGTTTGAGAGGCAAGCGTCAGAATATCGAGTGACGACGCCATTTGCACGCGAACTCGATCTGGGGAGAGACGCGCTTGACTTTGGCTGGAAGGATCCAACATCCACCTTTTCATTTATCGTCACCTCTCCTCATCCTCCTTCCTCTCCTCCAACTCCCATGTCTTCTCGCAAGTCAAACGGAGATCGTCTCGCAGCTCTCAAAGCAGCTCGTGCCGGTGGTGGTCGTGCAAAGCAATGGGAGGTCAGTCAACAGCTACCTCAATATCTTGTCCGAGCGATGTTGACGCGCCTGTCTCCACTCATCCTTTTGCCCATCTCTATAGAGTGAAACTTCATCTGAACAATTATATGACGAAGTCGACGAAGAAGAATACAAGAAGGTTGTCAAGGGTCGTCTAGCGCGCGACGACTTCATTGAGGACGACGATGGTAGCGGCTACGCCGACGACGGAAGAGAGGACTGGGGCCAACGCGAGGAGCAGAGTGATGAGGATGAGGAGGACGAAGACGAGAGAAGAGAACGCAAGGGTAAGTCGTAGCTCGGCAGTGATTAAGAACCAAGTGACGCGACCTATCGATCGATCGACTCTTGATCGATGCGGACACCTGATGGACGAGTATCACTTCGTCAACTATGATCCTGACCCAGGCTGACATCTCGCTCACTCAGCTTCCAAGAAGGCAGCTAAAGCCAAGGCAGCAAAGTCAAGACCCGCTCGCCCACCTCCACCACCTTCAGCTAGCGCCTACCGACCGGTCATTGATGAACGGAAGGAAGCCGACCTGATGGCCTCGCTTCTCGACGATCTCGATGCACCATCAACCTCATCGGCACGCCGAATGATCCCATCTTCCCCAATGTCCCGGAAACGAGCATCTTCCCCCGACTTCCCCTCGTCCTCCGCTACCGGCCTCAGTTCGGATGGTATGGGCAGCGACGACAGTTTTCTCGGGCTGAGGAATGGAGATTGGAGAGGACCGGAGAAGAGAGCCCGGTTCGATCGACCCAAGCCAACACATACTCTCAGCTCCAAGATCAAGAAGGAGGAACCCACAGAGTCCGTCAAGATCGAAGACGTCGAGATGGGAGACGACTTTGGTATGGCAATCCCTGGCAGTCCGGACTGGCCTGACATGGATCCGGATGATACCACTCCTCCCCCTCCTCTGGATCTGACCAAGCCAAAGAAGGAGCCGACGAGTGACGACGAAGACGCCGAGATGGAGGTCAAGCCAAAGCTCAAGAGCGTATCATCAGCCTCGCTCAAGAATCCACCCAAACGACAGCTCGTCAACGCCTCGTCCGTGTCGACAAAATCCTATCTCTCTACCCCGGTCGCCTCGTCATCCGTCAAATCCGATAACACTCTTCGTCCGCTCCCAAAATTCAACGATCCAGACGAGCAACCTCCTTCCACGCCAGCATGGCTCGCCCTCGCCGATTCTCTTGCTATGCCAGAGTCCATGGAACCCCTTCCACCATCTTCAGACAACATGTCTGCTCCTTCTTCTCCACCTCCCGCCTCGTCTTCTCGCAGGACAAAGGCTCAGAGAGATGCACCTGTCACGACTAAGGTCGATGCTTACGAAGCAGATGGCACCTCTCTCAGGATGTTCTGGCTCGATTACCACGAGGCAGAGACCAAGACAGGCGATATCAAGGCGAAAGAGCTCTGGCTCATTGGCAAGGTCTGGGACCGAGCGGCAGGTGGAGGAAAAGGAAAGTGGATCAGTTGCTGTCTCAAGGTTGAGGGACTCGAGAGAAACCTCTACGTCTGTCCAAGGAAGAAGTCATTCAGTGAGCATGACCGCCTGGTTTGCCGCCCTTCGAGGTCTAAACTTTGTTAACTCCGAATTCTTCTTCCATCATGCTCAAGTTGGAGGCAGACAGACCGATATCGACGTTGTTCTAACCGACGTCCACCACGAGTTTGACCAAAAGCGAAGGGAGCACAACGTGGGATCTTGGGCAGGCAAATGGGTCGATAGGAACTACGCTTTCGGTGTTGAGGGCGTCCCGACGGGAGAATCAAAGTGGCTCAAAGTCGTCTACCCTTTTGACGGTGCGTACTTGAGCCTGATATTAGGGGAGATTTCCGCTTGCAGAGGGCTGATTTCATGTGTGCCCCCTTGTAACTCTTTAGATTCGTCCCTACCTACCGACCTCTCGGGGAACACGTTCAGCCACGTTCTCGGCACGAACACCAGCGCCTTTGAGATGTTCGTCATCAAGAGAAAGATCATGGGACCTTGCTGGATCGAGATCAAGGACTGCGAGCTCTCGGGTGCCAACGTGAGTCTGAATAAGCTTGCGTGACCAGCAAAGCAGACATCTACTGATGCGTTGTTACTTTTGCTATACGCCTCGCAGGACTCGTGGTGCAAGCTCGAAGTCATCAGTGCCGACCCAAAGAAGATCCGCCCTTTGACCGAAGACGATGGAATCAAGGAGATGCCACCTCTCACCATTATGTCTCTCTCCGCTCGAACCATCATCAACCACAAAGAGAACAACAGAGAGGTCGTTTGTATCTCTGCACGAGTTTGGGAAGACAGTGGGTAGATGAGCCACCCGCCGTGATCTGTATCTGCGTCTAGTCTGCTCACGACGTTGCGTTGATTCACAGGTGCCATCGACAACCCAACACCCCCCGAGAGGCAAAGGAGTCAAATTCACACCGTCGTCCGCCCACTTGGCAACTGGCCACCTGGCTTTAAAGAACGGGCAGCGAGCGAGAAGTCAAGGATCACGACGACGACTACTGAAGCACTACTTCTCTCAAACGTCCTGGGTGAGCTTTTCGTTTCCATGGACATCTTGCCTATCACGAGACTTGTGACCCTTATTGACTTGTTGCACATCTTTGGCGGTTTCAAGCCAATATCGTCAGACACGACCCGGATGTTATCGTCGGACACGACTTCCTCAACGTCTCGCTCGAAGTCATCTTGCAACGAATGGGTAAGCTCAAGACGAGAGACTGGTCCAAAGTTGGCCGGTTCAGAAAGAAGGGAAATCCACCTGTCAGCAATCGCTTCGGAGGTATGATGGGAGCGATGGTTGGACGACTCGTGTGCGATCTGACAAGTGACGGAGCCAAGGTATGCATGCACCTGGATATGACAGCCCAAGCTTCACGACAAGCAGCTAATCCACTTCCGACCACTTGCTCTCCTAGATCATGATTCCCTCTACAACGTGGTCGCTGACCGAGATGTGCAAAACCCAGCTCAAGATTCAACGTGAAGACATTGATCCAGACGACACCCACACCTTCTTCGACGATACCGTTTCGTCACCTGATCGTCTACTTCGATTCGTTCGACATTGCGAGGTCGACGCCTTTTTCCAGATGGGCATCGCGTCCAAGGTCCAACTGCTTCCCTTGATGAAGCAGTTGACTGTTCTAGCCGGAAATTCTTGGTACGTCTGTCTCAGATTTTCTCAGACCTTTCGTTGTCTTATTAGACCTCAAACTGACTTCTCACTTCGTATTCGGATACTTGCAGGAACCGAACGCTCAATGGAGGTCGAGCCGAGAGGATCGAGTACATGCTTCTTCACGAGTTCCATCGACTCAAGTACATTTGTCCAGACACTTTCACTGGCAAGAACAAAGCTGCCATCATCAAGGCCGAGGTTGAGGAAGGAGACGGCGTGGCTGCCATGACAAGCGGATCTAAGAAGGGCGGGAAACGAGACAAGTACAAAGGAGGTCTCGTCTTCGAGCCCAAGAGAGGACTCTGGGACAAGTTCGTCCTCGTCATGGACTTCAACTCGCTTTACCCAAGTATCATTCAGGAGTACAACATCGACTTTACCACCTTGTCCGTTGCCACAGAGGAGGATGTGAGTCTTTTTCGCTTCTCGCCATGGCAATTTATAACCCCCTTTCTTGTCCGTGTGCGGTTTTGTTGACCGCAGAATCCGTTATCTCTTCCCTCAAGGCCGATGGAGACGAGAAGATGCCCGACGTTCCTTCTCCCGACGCACCGCAGGGAGTCGTCCCTCGAATTATTTCGCAGCTCGTCGCTCGTCGAAAAGAAGTCAAAGGTCTCATGAAGGGCAAGGCTACGGAGGTTCAGATGATGCAGGTTGGTCTTGACTTGTCCACGTCATACCTTCTCGAGATGATCGTTAACTCATCATTCCCATGCATCGCGTCTTACAGTACAACATTCGTCAACTCGCCCTCAAGCTGACGGCCAACTCGATGTACGGTTGTCTGGGATTCGAATACTCCCGGTTTTATGCTCGTCCGCTGGCAGCATTGACAACGTTCAAGGGTCGAGAAATCTTGACGTCGACCAAGGAACTTGCCGAGTCTATCAATCTCGAGGTGAGGCTCCACTCGATCATCATGCTCTTTCCGTTCCTGAGCGGCTTAGAACTCGATTGACTCCTGGTCTGTATGTTGCGTCTTCGCACAGGTCGTCTATGGAGACACAGATTCAGTCTTCGTCAACTCAAACGTCACCGACTACGCTGAGGCGATCAAGATCTCGAATCTCTTCAAGAAGCAAGTCAACGACCGATACAAACAACTCGAGATCGACCTCGATGGAGTCTTCCAGCGACTCCTGCTGCTTCAGAAGAAAAAGTACGCTGCTGTCACTATGGAGAGCGATGGATCGACGAGCACCGAGATCAAGGGTCTCGACATGAAGAGGCGAGAGTTCTGCAAGCTGTCAAAGGATGTCTCGATGTTAGTCTATCCTCTCGACCGATAAACCATAACAGGATTTGGACACGCTGACGAATGATCCTAACCCAATAGCTACGTCCTTGACCGAGTGCTATCCGGTGAAGATACCGAAGTCTGCATCAGCAAGATTCACGAGTACCTCAGCTCGATCAATACGAACGTCCGAGAGGGTCGTGTTGATCAAGAAGACTTCATCATCAACAAGGTCAGTTCGACTACACGCTTCTATCGTCAATTCTGGAACCATCTATCGATTAGAGGAGCTGAACGGCAACCTTATTTCGGTCTGCCTAACTCGAATCATGCAGCGACTGGGAAAGAATCCGGAAGACTATCCCGATGCCAAGTCTCAGCCTCAAGTCCAGGTCGCTCTCAGAATCAAAGCCAGAGGAGGTTCGGCTCGAGCAGGCGACGTCATTCAGTACATCTTCTGTGTTCCGCCAGGCGGAAAGACGGCCAGAAGCGCTCAAGCAGAGAACGCCTATCATCCGGACGAATTGAGGAAACAGCCCGAGCTCAAGATTGGTGAGTCCCGGAAGAGTTGGCTTTGACACATTCGCGAGATGATAAGTTGACAGTCATGACTGAACTTGACTTGATCCAGACTACGAGTACTACCTCTCCCTGCAGGTCCTGCCTCCGATAGAACGTCTCTGTGAACCAATCGAGGGAACCGACCGAGCTCGATTGGCCGAGTGCCTTGGTGAGCGTCTTCTCTACTTAGTTCTTCATCGTGTGCGTCCAATGGCATACTGGCTCTGACTATGACTGACCTAAACTGTCACATCCCTCTTCTCAGGACTCGATCCGGAACGATACGCTGTGAAGACTGCAGGAGGCGACGTCGAACGAGCTTTTAACACGCTTGGCTCGCAAATCAGCGACAAGGAGCGGTTCGCCGAATCATCGCCTCTCGAATTCAGGTGCATGCAGTGCGAGCACGTCTCGACGTTTGGTGGACTTATGGACGATCCCGTGAGTGACTTTCGATTCTTAAGCGAGGATGCGAAACCCATGCTGATAATCATGCGTTGTATCTCTGTATCGATCCTACCTGACTATAGAATCACATCATCCAGCCCACCGGTCCGACGTGCCCTCGATGCTCGATACCCTTTGTGCCAGCCTCATTCGCGGTTCAACTCGAGAACCAGATTCGAGCCCACATCTCAAGGTACTACAAGGCCGTCATGGTGTGCGACGACCAGAGTTGCGCGACCCAGACGAGAGCGATGGGTGTTTATGGAAGGAGGTGTATGGTGCCTGGATGCAAGGGAAGCATGCATCTCGAGGTACGCTCAGGTTGCATGTGATCTCGGTTGTCCAGTGCTGAGGCTAATCCCTCTCCCGTGTGATCCCAACCAGTACACGGACTCTGCTCTATACAACCAGCTCCTCTACTTTGCCTCGCTGTTCGATACCGAGAAAGCCGTTCTGTTAGCAAAGTCCTCGGCTCGAAATGGTGAGTCTAATCCCTGGATCAGACGCTGTGCCTGATCGATAGGCAGATGATTGACAGAACGATCTTATTGCTTCATCGCCACAGACGAGGTCCAAGCCCTTGCTGGTCAGAATCGAGCCGGATTCGATGTTCTTCGAGGCGTGTGCCAACGCTACATTGATCGGAATGGTCGGGGCTGCGTCGAGATGAGCTCAATCTTCTCTTTCATGGGATGATCCAACTATACGTTTTTACTTTCCAGATCCATCGTGTCGCCAGCTTTTCCTTCTTCCATCTTGTCTTGACTACTCAAACACTCTACAGACAAACTTCTTTCTTTCGTTTATCTCTCGGTCGTATCGTGTTTTCCTTCGTTCAGCCTGTTCGACGCCCTGCTTTTGTCATATTGTACGGATCTGCATCGTAGATAATATCGCATGTCTCTTGAATGCAGACGTAGGTGAGCGTAGGATGAAAAGAAAAAAAGAGAAGAAAAACGTCCTGAAAGCGCATCCGGCAACATCAGCCGAGCCCGTCGCAAGGGCGGTTCTCCCATTCTCCTGACTGCCACCTCCTCACATACACGCTCTCTTTTCTCAGCCATCTCAAACCAAACCACCCCCTTCCAATCACCATGGCAGCAGTGGCACCACCGAAACCCTGGGAGAAAACACAATCAAATACTCAGACGACCGATGTCCCAGCATCCGCTGGACCTGTCGTTCCATCAAGACCGGCTCAGATCAGTGATTCAAGTGTCGGTTAGTTTGCTCAACTTGATTCCTCTAGGACAATATTCGCATCATTACGGTCCTCGCTGGGTCAAACTTGCATGGATAGAGACGGAGCAGATGTGGATTCAGGCAGCCGAGAGGGAGTCTGGACAAAAATCGGACCATGCCAGCTTCTCAGGGCTATAGATGCTGAACCGCAACAATGGCAAGCTATCTTGGAGGGTCTGCTGACAACAGAGCCATTCTCTCGCAGTGCCCTTTAACTCGGCTTCCTCGATATCACCCTACGGGCAAACGTCATATACCTCTCCTTACGGCAGCTCGCCGTACTCCTCAATGACGTCCTCATATGGTGGTGGATCGTATGGCTCTCGTGAGTAGTGTGCCGCTACGTCAAACGAATATGGTAGATCGCTGACAGTTCATGCGACCGCAGCTTACTCGCGGATGGGGGGCTATGGCGGGATGAGTGGAGGTTACGGCGGGATGAGTTCGTACGGAGGTGGGTATGGAGGTATGAGTTCGTATGGAGGCATGGGATCGTATGGGGGCGGGTATGGGATGGGCGGGATGGCAGGTCAATACGGGATGGGGGGAATGCCGGGTCAAGAAGTCAGTGATCCTACTTCCCTCGAACGTCACACAGCCCACTTGCTTGAGTCTGACCTTTTCATTCCACATAGGGCATGCCACCAACATTCTCATCTTCTCTTGCCCAAAGCACATCGCCAGCCTTTGCCCTCTTAGAATCTGTCATCTCCTCTATCACTTCCCTAGCCCAGCTTCTTGAATCAACCTACTTCGCCACGCACTCTTCTTTCTTCGCTCTTGCTGGAGTAGCTGATCAAATCGGTGCCACCAAGATGTATCTCGGCCAAATCTTCGGAGTCTTCAGTGTGCTTAGGTGGGGACGAGGACTTCTCGACTTCCTGAGAGGGAAGAAACGCGTCACTGCAGGAGGGGCAACAAATGGACTGCCGATGGACTGGAAAGGAGAATTTGCAGCACTGGGACAAACACTAGCCTCTAACTCTCGCTCTGCCAATGCCCAAGCCGCTTCAGCCGCCGCCTCGTCATCCTCTCGACCATCAGCAAAACCACTTCTCTTTTTTCTTCTTACGGCAGTCGGGCTCCCCTTCGCCATGTCTCGGCTCATCACTCTGCTCTCCGCTCGCCTACCACCGACGCCAACCGCATCATTGCCGACATCCGAGGTCCCGGCGGATCTCACGTTCGCACGGGCGAGTTATAAATTCGACGCTAAGGATGAGGTCGAGCTGAACCTTGGCGTGGGAGAAATTGTTGCTGTGCTGGAGAAGTTGGGAGGTACTGGAGGTGCCCAGGAAGGAGAGTGGTGGAGGGGAAGGACTAGGGACGGTAGGACGGGATGGTTCCCGAGGAGCTTTGTAGTCGAGTGAGTCAAGTCCTGTGATTCATCTCGCCACACATATTATGCAGCCGAGCAAATTTTTCCAATTAACCGTTGATTCACGGTAACAGGCTTCCAAAACCCTCTTCTGCTCCTGCAGCAGCCTCGATACCGATCAAAGCGATGAGCTAAAACGAACGCCGCTGGTCTTTGCATCTACCTGACGATTTCATGTCATTTGACGCTTTCTGTTGGGTCTCTCGCGCTTCGAACTGACCGAATTTGCCACATGTCATCGTCGGACGGCAGCTTCGCGTTGTTATCGTCCGAGGCTCGTGCTCACGTGCTTAGCACGGACCGGACCGGCCACGAGAGTCTCGCTCGTTCCGCTTGCTATTTGGTGCTCAGCCTGATGCCCGGAGTGCAGACGCCTCCTCTAGCTTCTTGAGTGCTTAAGGATGTGTAGGTGTCCGAGATGTTTCCGCTTCACTACACCCACCTTCAAGTCTTTCCAAACACTCAGACTGCTCATCTTCCCTCATCATCCGACGCGCTATGGACCCTACACCTTCATCAACCAAGAAGCGATCCCTCATACCCTCAGTCGCTACCCTCGACCCTGGCACCTCCTCGACCAAACGATCCAAACTCTCCCATCACATCAACGCCCCCGCCAACCTCGTCCTCCTCGACCGAAACCCATCAGACTTCACCAGTACCCAACGTACACCTGTCGGAAGTCCAAGTTACGCCGCTTATTTGGATAGTCTCAACGTTAGATCTCCGGCACCGAGCAGCGCAGGACTAGAGGAGAGGGGCGAGATGAAGTTGGAGCAAGAGAAGGCGAAGAGAGCCGCTGGGTTGAATACTAAATGGCCCAATGCGAGTACCGGATTTCGATGGTAGGCAAACACAAGTGAGTGAAATTATGACACATACGGACAAGGTAGAACGGTGCTGACGATTCCTTTTCTTTGTGGACGCAGTGGGTAGGCAATGAATGGCTGACGAAGGGCAGATGACGAGGTTGCATATACATTTTTTTTCTTGGAACATCCACTGTACAGAATCAGTATCTGCTTAGATGACGAGTAGTAGTACACATCTCGATGTAGTGCATAGTAGGCAGAATGGTTGAGGATGAAATGCAAGGCCAGGAGTACATTGAGGCGGTGATCTCGCAGCAAATTAAAACCCAACTATGACATATGCTAGATCAAGATGTCACTCTACAAGTCTGTCAACAAATATCATGAGCAGAGTCCGCGAACAGATGATAGCGTGACGTCGGGATCTTCAGCAGCGGGGGGGCTGGGCGTCGTTCCCCTCGCTCGGCGCAACGACCACTCGACAATCATCGATTCGACCTGGACTCACTCTCCTGCTTGAGCTCTGACCCCATTTATCTCGACACTCTCCACCTCAGGATCGGGATCCGATTGAACTAAGCCATCATGAGCACCGAGGTCGAGGATGAGCGAGTACGTCCCTTTGCGCTTCGCTCAGTTATTGTCCCGGCCTCAATCCCGTGAGCGTACTCGTTGCTGACCGTTCATCCTCCGGTCGACGACGATCAGATTCCGACAAGAGACGAAATGCTGAGGATCATTCTCGAGTTGAAGGGAGTCGAGAGAAGGTATGAAGGGCAACCTCCTGGATCCGGATACAACAGCGTTCTCGCAGCTGACCCTTCTTGACGCCCAAACTCCAGCGAGATTATCAACAGCCATACGTCCCACCTCAAGGAGCTCTTTGACGCCATCGAAGCCAACGGGGCCGCTGACAGCAAGACTCGGCACGATCTATGGCTCAACTTCCAAGGCCGATTCTCTGTTGAAACTGGGTATGTGTCGCGTCCAGACGTTGCTATCAACCTACCTGTGAGGTTCTACTTGCCAACGAGGTGGTATTAGAAGCTAACCAGCAATACCTCTGGATCATTCAGCGAGTCCATAGCCAACCTGAAGTTGCCTGATTCACCTCCTGCTTCTCCCTCGGCTGCATCCACCAGCGAAATCCCGATCGAAGCTACCCATATCCTCGCATCGGCAGAGCCTCGCCTGTCATCTCCTGTCAAGTCATCTTCCGAGTATCCTCCCTCTCAATCCAAACTCGAGAACCTACCACCTCCATCATCCTCACCTTCAAAGCAGGCCTCGCGTTCGACCGAAGCTCATCTTCCTCCTCCCATTCCGTCTGGACAATCATCATACTATCTCACACTACCATTATCCGCTATCTCACCTGCTCCTCCAGCTCCAGCATATGTTTCGTATCCTACTGCCTCAGATGGCGTCGCGGACGATGCAGCCAAGCTTCCAACTCCACCCCTTTCGCCTCCACACCTCCCCCTTCCTCTCGTCTCACCCTATGCTCGATCACTCTACCCACTGCCACCTCTACCCGTCGATGAAGTGCGAAAGGCGGCAATGAAGCAACGAAGGAAGGGACCGAGCACGTCAGCTGCAGGAAGCAGCAGCGGCGCGACGGGAGGGGCTGCCAGCGGGACCGTCGTCAGCGCGCCGGCTGATCTATTCAAGTGGCAGGCGACAGTGAATGCGAACCCGTTGAGCGCATTGATGAGAGGAGCAAAGAAATGTCTCGGTACGGCTGATTGGGAGACGGCGTACAGCGAGCTTCGATTCAACCGTGCGATGCAGAGGGTGGAGCAGCTCAAGGCACAGGGTCGATGGTCCTTCCGACAACCCAAGAAACAAAAGGGACCTCCCATGGCTAAAAGTCACTGGGACTGGATGCTCGAAGAGATGGTTTGTCCTTCATCTTCTTACTTGATCCTTCCTTGATGCTAACTACAAGTCACTCTTGATCAGAAATGGCTCCAAACGGATTTCCGAGAAGAAAGGAGGTGGAAGACGGCTTTGGCATTCGAGATGGCACAATGGGTCATGGATTGGCACCTCGCTGAGGACAAGTCGGAGGTGTGCGTTCGAGTCGGCAAGGGAAAGAGTACACTTGGAGGAGGAGATGGAGCTCGGATGGATGTCGATGAAGAAGAGACCGAAGGAGCGCAGAGTGGGTTCGGCGAAGGCGTCTCGAAGGACAGGGACGAATTGGACGACGGGATAGACGCGAAGCTGAAGGACGCGGAGGAACACATCAACAAGCACTCCCACCTGCCAACCTCCCTACTCACCAATGACGACATCATCGCTACGACTTCTGCATCGGAATTCACTCAACCTACTGCGAATGACACCATGATCCGAACAGCCAAGGCTGAATCAGGTAGTACCTCGATCGTTGAGCCATCAGCCGTCGAGGAAGCTCTCGAGCTCCTCGAAGATCAAAGGTCAGACAAGCAAAAGGAGCTCGAGGCTGATCCTCTCAAGCTCGCGGCCAACGTCGAAGAGAAGAAGGCGGAAGGCAAAGCGAGAGAGAACCTCGAGATGAATGGTGGAGTCGCGGACGTCGAGGACACCGAGATGGTCGACGTCTTCAAACCTCCGACTACGGACAGCTCGGGTATGGAAGCCGTCGTTGAAACGGACATCGACCTCAGTCGGAAGTTTGGCGAGTTCCCGCCCCCCGAGCTCCCAGCTGAGGATATCAAGCCTACACTCCCTACTCCATCGCCTTCGCCATTCGATCCCTCAAACCCTACTCCCTCCCCGGCTGCCCCGCCACCTGGCTCAGTCCCTCTTCCTCTGACTGACCTACCCGCTTCGGGGATAAAGGGACTTCGTCCAGGAGCGGCCGATCCCACGCTCTCATCTTCAATACCACCTCGTCAAGACGAGGTTGGTCACAAGGACAAGGCCATCTCTGCTCGGGGAGCACTTCAAAATGCCGATGCGACGTCCTTAACTTTCGCGCTCTCGGACATTCTCGCGACCATGCCTTCGACTTCGACCTCTACCGCCGGACCGTCGTCTGCTCAGTCATCCCTCCCCTCTCACAACCCCAATCAACCGATCGAACTCTCATCCCTCGTCCTTTCTGATCTCTTCGGCGATATCGCTTTGTACACTATGCCTATTCCACTCTCAGAATCCCAACTCCTCTCTGGTCGAGTCGACCGGCGAATTGACGATGCGACGACAAGCGGCGGTAAGCTCGCTCACACCAGTCGACTTTTGGACATCAAGCCGGTCCTGGTTAGTACACTTCAACCGAGCAAGAGACGTCGTCTCGAGGACTGGGACGACTTGAGCGATCTTTGGGGGACGGAAGAAACTAGAGACTTGATGGATTTCAAGACCGAGGTCGTCCCTTCAGGAACCAGTACGTTCATCGTCGAATTGATCACCAACTCTCGTTTCTCATCTCATGTTTACACCATGCTTGACTGTCATTTACTCATTTGCTTTTCATCTTAGCTCTCTTCGCAGGCAAGAAGGCTCGCGACTCTTCTCATCACCCTACCTGCGTCAAGCCCATCCAACCTCGAAACTACGAAACGCGACTGGCGGCTACGACCTGGCAACCAGACGACGATATCATTCTCCAACGTCTCTGCCATCAATTCCCGTTCAACTGGCAGCTCATTTCTGACGCATTCAACACTGCTCGCCGTACGCTCTCGATCGACCGACGGAGTCCCTGGGACTGCTTCCAGCGATGGAACAAGAAGTGGAACCCGAACCCGGAGAATAAAGAGGTGGAAAAGAAAGAGGGGCCGACGAGCGAGCCTGGCGCGACTGATGGACCTACCCCAGCAACGGACGATACAGCTGCAGCGGCTGGAACTGCTGGTGGAGGCAATGCAGCGAAGAAGGCGGCGGCAGCCAAGTTGACGAACGCTATCCTGGATCCCAAGTTCGAGGGGTCGAAGAAGAAGCTCAGGCACGCTAAGCTCTACGACGCGATGAGGAAGACGGCCAAGAGGAGAGATCTTACCAATCGGAAGCCTCAGAGTCAGTCTTCCACCCTATCAAAGCCGTCGTTCGAAATCTGACGATCTTTCTTCTTCACTTTGGTCAATCTCAGCTAAGGAACCTCGTCGTGTTCAGACCGCTCATGAGGTACGCATTGCGCTTGTCTATTCGTATCGACAACAGGCTGCCTGCCGGATTCGGTGTCCTTTCTTGCTCACACCAACCGTGCTTCACATCTTCCAGAGTCACAATCAGTACATCTCGAGCGATCCGATTCCACCTTCTCCAGCCCTTCTCGGCGCGCGAAAGCACGAAGCCGACAAGAGGATGCACGAGGCCGCCTTGCTTCATCAGCAGCATCGTCAGGCCGAATTCCAGAGGCAATACCAAGCGGCTCGTCAGCAACAGCAGCAACAGGCTAACGCTCTTCCTGTCGTGAGTCATATCAGACATCATTCTGGAACAGGATCTCGCTGACGTGTGCTGATCTGCCCGATGATCTCCACCAGAACCAAAATCGACGCCAGAACTCTGGTACTCCTCCCGCTCATGCCTCAACTCAATCACCACGACTCCCGCCGGGTCAGCAACAGCAACTCGCTGCCGTCGCCGCAGCTCAACAGCAACAGCAACAGCAACAGCAAGCAGGAGGAGTCGCTCGACCTGGCATGCCCAGCATGCCTTCCAGTCAACGAATCAACCCAGCTCAAATCCAACAGCTTCACCTTCTCCAAGCTCATCGAGCGGCCGAACTCCAACGACAAGCTCGAGCAGCTGCTGGTTCAGGTGGAGCAGGCAACACCAACGGATCCTCTTCCAACGTCTCCTCGCCGAATCCCGCTCAGCTGCAACCGCACGACTCGTCGCCGGCCTCTGTTCATCAACCCCTCCAAGGTGGTTCGCCTGCTCTCGTCGCTTCTGCGCTCGCCCGGCCACAGATGAGTCAGGCCATGGCCAACGGCGTCCCTCCATCCGCCAATTCGCCCACCGCCATCGCGAACGCGCTCGTATCGACTGTCCCGGCAGAGTTGCTTAGTCACATCAACAGTTCGCTTCGTTAGTCCATCGTTTCGTAACATCTCTGTCCCTTGTTGTGCAGTGACATGTCTAACGTCTCTCTCCCTCGCTTTCACTTCACTCCAGAGATTAACGGGCACACAATCTCGATCGAGAACATCCAACAGGCTCTCGCCCTTCGCGTAAGTCTCCCTCTCGTTGCCTTGCTGTTCTGTTCGTGATTCTCCTGCATTCAACTGATGGACTCTTTGCCTCTCTGTGCCTTTTATATCTCGTTAACATCACAGCAGGCAAATGCGGCCAACGGATCGTCATAGTCGAGTTGAGGATAGCTTCGCCCTTTTCTGCTTAATCCCGCCTTGTGTTTCATCTCTCGTCCTTTGAATTAGTTCACCCTCATCTACCGGATTCTCTTGGTCTCCTTCTGATTGATTCATGACAAATCCATATCAATCGTAGCGTTCGTTAAGAAAGGGGGGAAAGCCGAAAGGATGGACAAGGTTGGCTGCAGACAAGGAGAATTGAGATTCTGAGGAAACGAAAGTAAAGTAGGAGAGAAGGATGCATACAACGATAACGACGGGAGTAGGGGTTTGACACTGTTTTGACAACACATCTTAGCCTGTCGGAGTGATGGCGGTGATGAGCGAATTTCTCCTCGACACTGGTCGACTCTGCGTCGGCGTCTGAGTGGGCGTCGAGAGGGGGGAAGGTCTCGAGGGCGAGTGGATCCTACTCGCATCTCTTGAATGAGGGTTCCTTCCTCTGATCAGGTCTAGGGGATCGGGCCTGGGTGATGGCGATCGATGTCTGAGACGAGAAGGCGACTCGTCCCGTCCGTTTCTCGTCGTGATGGCCGCTGCTGCGTTAGCGATGTAGGGATTGGGCGAAGGAGATCGAATGGACACGGGGTGATGAAGTAGAGAGGAAGGTCGAGCCGAGGAGGCTCCAGGCTCGAGAGAAAGGGACACGACAGAACCCCGACGGGAGCCAGCCTCGGCATATGTGGAGGATCTACGAGGCTCGGCGGCGTCAAATAAGTCGATGTCGTGATCGACAGAACCCATCATCCTGTATGGTTCAATCCAACGGACACCATTTGAGCAAGAGATACTCTACAGCACGGCTCAAGATCAAGAGGACGAGCTTACCCAAGAGCCAGCGCAACTCGACACGTCTCACAGAATCGACTCTCGAATCGAGGGATCTGTTGACAGCACGTTCCACAGAAGCATCCACCACTGAAGATCCAGAAGTAGATTTCAGATGAAGCCAGAGATGATTCTACTTGTCGTCGGATGAGGTAACAGGAACGAGGCTCACCATCCTCCGCAGAATTTACGCTGTTCGAGAAGACCGAAGGCGGTATGACCTCCATTCATACACTTGGCCTGATTCAAGCGAGAACATAAATCCGTCAGAACGATACACCTTGGATGAAGAGGGACGATGGAAACAAACAACCTACCGTCGAGTCGTCTACATTCTCCGCTCCTCCATCGGGCAAGGCAAAGAGGTAAACTCGACCATCAGAATCGCCAGCGACAAGGCTTTCTCTACATGTAACGAAGAGTTATGTGAGCGGTGAGCAACTTGAAGCTAGATCGTCCGTCAGATACGTGACTTACCCATGGAATCGGAGAGCAGTCACGTTGGTGAGATTGTGGTCTCGATAGTGGATCGTTCTGAGCGGATTCAGCGTCCATACGGCTTTCGAACCTGCGGGCGTCTGGATGACCGAAATTCGTCAGCTATCCTGACGAAGAGTTTGAGCGTGAAAGGGATGGGAAGAAGGTCCTTACCCCATCGGCAGTCAGCTCCCACAGCACGATCTTGCCTTTCGAATGGCCAGTGGCGATAATTTGGATGCTCGACCTGATTATGAGGTTGAGTTAGTCGATGAGGTTCAGCAGTGCTCATGAGATCAGATCACTAACCACTCTCGTGTGTCAAAGAATGTGATCGACAAGATCGGGTCCGAGGGGTGCGCGGTCTGAGCATCGGCAATGAACCGCCCATTGATGGTGTAGACGGCAAATGTGGAGGCGTGGCAAACAGCGATGTGACCCTGGCATTTTATGGAATTAGGGATATGTCAGCGTTGATCTACCCAGCTGAAGCGAGGACCCTTGTCAAGAAACTCACATTGGACTCATTTACGGCGAGAAGATGGACTGAGGTCTCGTTGTCTTCATACAGGGTTCGGATGTACTTTTTCCTGTTCAGATCAAAGACTGAAACAATACCATTCTAACAGCAGCGGATCATGTTAGTACATACGAATGTCACAACGATCTTTTGAACCAAGACCCACTTTCGAGCCCGTGACGATGATGCTCCAAGCCTTGGAGACGGCCGTGCAGAAGACCACGTCCCCAAGACCTGATAAGCTCTGAGTAAGTTCAAGCGTGGGCTTGTCGGCTGATGAAAGCGTCCAGAAGGAGAGCACGCCGTCCATGCTTCCCGAGATGATCGTGCTCGAATCGGCGACGATTGCGGTCGAGACGGAGGAGGACTCTACGAGACAGACCAACTGAGAATGGACGACAGGGTTAGAGATGGCGACCAGAGTGTATGAAACAGCCAAGTATCGCCATACCGTGAGGACTACTTACCCGATGCAGCTGGTCATAGACTCGAAGGCCACCTCCCGAGAAACCCCACTCGAGGATCAAGTTCCGACCTGGTATAGGAAGTCTCTGAGCGGGGAAAGGTTGAAGTCGACTATAGTGAGGCTGTAGCGAATTGACGGGGTGAATGAGTTCTGCCAGAGACAAAGATTTCAGCTTCGTTGTCAAAATCGAGAGTATCGGATCGAACACGAAACTAACTGTTGATGGGAGCTGTACGACGAGCCAAACGGGTATGATGATATTCAGAGATCGGTGCTAAGAGATGCTTGAGCTCAGTCCGGAAACATTTTCTCACCTGCGCTCTGAATGAGGATGGCATAGTTCTCAACTACACCGAATCGTCGTCCGACGGGCAGAGTGCTCCGCCCGCCAAACATGTGTCTTCTGGGATGAGCTTCCTCAAAGATCTTTTTGGGGGTTTGACCGAAACTAAAGAGATGGAATTGAATTGGTCAGACCCGAAAACAGGCGACGAATGTGTCCTGGGCCAGACCGAGACTTACTTGTGGATGATGCCAACAGTGGATGCCTTTTCGTTTGGATCCTGAATGTTGTCGAGATCTGAGGTGGAGAGAGTCAGGATTGAGGACCTATCACAAAGTTTAGGAAATAGACGGACCGATGGCTCCTGCGTAAGAGAGGGGATGGTAGCAGTTCAAGCTCTTCTCGTCGCGCTGAAGGTACCCGAATGTCAGATCAATCCATGCTGGGAGGTGCGTGGATACATAATTCGATTCGAGGGCCTTTGGAAGAAAGTTGATATCTTCAGCAACAAGAATGGGAAACTGCAGTCGCTGGAGATCTACTTACAGCTCGATGGGTAACGATGAATAGCAAGGGATCTTCCCGAGCCCAGCTACAGTTCGGGTTAGACGTCAGCTTGAGCATGCGTAGCAAATTCAGAGAGGAGAGGGACTGACGGTGGTAGCTCAACTTCGTCGACGACTCCTCCACTCTGTTTGGCGCCAAAGTCGTGCCCGTTCTCGTTGAGAAGGAACTCGCCTCCACCCGAGTAGAACGATGGAATCAATTCTCGAACGTCTCCTCGGTTCTCGCTCGAGGCGGAGTCCCAAGCTCGAGGTATTGAAGAGAACAGTCGGTCGGCAAGGTCGAACTGACCACCTTGCAGTACCTAAATGAAGTGAAACAGTAAGTGTCCGAGAACACAGACAATTACTGCTTGCATATCTACAAAGGTTCGTTGACTGACCTTGAACATTTCGGTGAAGGGACTCTGTCGGATGAGGAATCCAGCAACAATCATGCTGAAATAGGTAACACATTCAGCTTTGTCTCCACGAAACCCTCACAGACGGAAGTTGATGGCTTACCTGGAGGAAAAATGGGTGCCTGTAAAGTCCAAGAAACCCAGGGTCAGTACGTCATCAGGCTTGTTGATGTCATTCCCGACAGTGTAGCATACCATAGTGGCTGTGGCAAGACAATAGAACGACATCAGTGATGCAAAGCTTATGAAGAGGTTTGGCAAGAATCTAGACTTACAATGGAACCTCCCCTGCCATCTGGGTATGAGCGTATCGTTCTGCAGCAGCCTCGCGACGAGACGTCGACATGGCTCCCATTGGTACATGAAGATCTAAGCGATATCGATTTAGTCAGCATAGCATCATAACATGGGCTGAGAAGGTATTATAAGCTCACTTCGGAACGTCGATGCTTTGCTGAAGTCGAGCTCGTGTGACTTGTAATCACTTAGGACCCCTATGAACGTAAATCAGGTTAGCATCTGGCTGGAATGAGGACAATGTTCAAAAGGTCGGGCTCACAAGGGAACACTGGGAACTGGGTGACGTCTGCAGGTAGAAGTTTCGTCAGTACGACAGATCCATTCTCTCAGGCTCAGGGGAGAAGGGATGTTACCGTTCGGAGTCTATAGACGGCAATGGAATCATGGATAGTCGGGTGAGTAGCTGAAATCAAACAGAGATGTTGAGAGAACATAACTTACTCTTCCAGCAATCTGATTCAGGATGACGAGATAAGCGAAGCTAAGACACAACGCTAGTCAGCTCCGGTCCCGCTTCTTGTTAGCGACCGTTGACTCACTTGCTGATTTGACGAGTGACCCATCGAGAGGTGGCCTCCTCTAGCTCCGCTGTCTTGTTTGAGACCAAGTTCCCTACCTTCGTCATGAGGAATCCTCCCAGAGCGGTCGTTCTTGATGCTCCTGACTCCCTCGAGTCCTTGAGGGCGAGTCGACCGTGAATAGCGTTCCGCTTCTTTTGGTTGGGGAAGACGAGGAGGAAGTTGACTGAGTCGCTGAAGTAGAGCTCAAGACTAGCGAGGCAAAGAGGTGTGTCAACCAAAGGACATGGTCAGAGACAGGCATCTTGAGCCAAAGGCAAGTACTGACCCGACATCTCTAAATAAGAAGTTTCTCTTCGAGTTTTCTACAACATCTGAGTACGCCCACGAATGGTTGACGAGCTCGGAAGAGTCGACATGCGCGATGAGACCACCCGGGATCGAGAAGACGTCATGTTGGTCGCTTGATGCCTCGACAATCTCGCCTCCTTCCGTCTGGGCAAGCCCATCACTGGACGAGGATGCAACGGTTCGGGTTAGTCTCAGGACTTTCACAGCGGATAGGAACGGATTGAAGCATACAGGAGATAGAGATGTGTCTTGCCGAGGACGAGAAGGCCAGGCAGAGCATCTACACCAACGATTCGGACGGTATTGTGCATCTATATCGAGATATAAAGAGTACGTATCAGCTTGGTGTCGAATCTAGTCAGGTTCTCAAGGGCCCAACAAACCTCTTCCACGGTGTCTCCCGCAGCCAAACTCGTTTGGAGACGTTGGCGGTGTGAGAGCGTCTCGTCCTCTGGCTGAGGCATGTCGTCGTCATCGACGCCTGCCATGGAATCTTACAACCAGGATGATTTCAGTTGATAATTCAAGCTGACAGCTACACAAGTCAGGGCTGACCTGCATCTGTTCTGCCGTCGTCAGTCACCTCGTCCCAAGGTGCTCTCGGGCTCTGGGTGCTGATCGCACTCATGGGCTCCATCTCGGGCTCGACCAAGCTCCTCTCCTTCTCTTTCTTGATCGCAACGCCTCGTTTAGGGTGGAAGGACGAGCTGCCGTCGTTTGCGTCTCGGACCGATCTCTCGAGTCGAACTCGCTGACGAAGAGGTCCCTCTGACCCATCCAGTCTCCATTCAGGATCAGGATCTCGGTTCGGCCAGAGCCCCCGTTCCTGATCAACTCGATGACGTAGACTTGGCCAAAGCGCATCGGTCCGGACTTGTTGATTCTTGATCTCTTGATGTAGTCTAGAGAATCGGCTGGACTCCTATGTACGAGGCGCGGTTGGGATCAGCTAATGCTTGATGGGTGTGATGTATGTTCGAACCGGACAGACACTCACAACCGAGGTGATGATTTGACGCCAAGCACCATTCCGATCCTTGGAAGATTGGAACTTGAAGTCTTCGGACGGTCGACGATGGAGTGACATGCGCTTCTCCATCCCTTGCTTTGACGTGAAGGACTCAGCGAGGGTCTGGATACTTTCAGCGGTAGCGGTACGTTTGAGTGAGATCCGTCTTTGTAAACTCGCGACTGGCCCAGTACTTGCGCTCAGCATGTTCTTGTCGGAATCAAGGTACGAGCTTGGCAGGAGACGGACGATCTGTCGAGATGTGGTCAAGTCGTCAGCTAAATATACAGGACTCGAGAGACTATGGCTTCAAGGAGCTGACCTCCGACTGCAGAGAGCTTGGGATCCGAGCCTT
This sequence comes from Udeniomyces megalosporus, assembly GCA_039545415.1. Classification (NCBI taxonomy): domain Eukaryota; kingdom Fungi; phylum Basidiomycota; class Tremellomycetes; order Cystofilobasidiales; family Mrakiaceae; genus Udeniomyces; species Udeniomyces megalosporus. The sequence continues at coordinate 71,901 of BCKM01000014.1, read as the reverse complement.
GCTCAGAGCGTTGAGCATCTCGTACAGGGCTTCTCGCAGATCCCTTGTCGACTGTGTCAGCTCGTGCTCCTCCACTTTGGTCCTGTTGAGGAACGCCGACGAAGACTTGACCAGCGACTCAGCGATAGTCTTTCGAGATTTGAGGAGTTTTTGGAATGATTGAGACGAGGAAATGAAAGCCTTGAGTTCGTTGGCGAGATACTGCATGTCGATGTCGATTGAAGAAGAATTCTGCCGGACTGCTGCTCAATCAATTTAGAGATAGAAATGAAATGAAAATAAAACCGTTAGGAACTCAACTAGGGCAAGACCAAAGGCGATAGGCAAGACGTACAAGCTATCGAGCAACCTGACATCGACAATTCTTCGCTATCTGTTGCCGAGAAACTTGATTGATTCGAAGTTGATGTATCCTCGAGCCCACCAGCAGACTCCAAGCCTTTCTCAAACGAGGCTAGAATGGCGGGGAAGATGAGTGAACAGACGATCGCCTTTGGTCCGTCCTCGGTCAGGCTACCGCTGAGAAGCGGAGAAGGATTGCCTCGAGGCTTGCCGAGAAGGATGGCAAAACATAGCTGATGAATGTTGAGGTTCCAGATGTCGGGGAGATTCCTGGTTAGAAGAGTGAAGCCGCCCTCGGCGTCGACTAAAGCAAGTCAAGATGATATGAGTTGAGGTCTACGCGGCGTTTGTATGAACCCGTTGGAAGCACAACTCACACTTTCGAGCGAACGATTCTCCGTGGCTAGAGGCGACCAAGATGGCCACGAGATCAAGGGATGGCTCGATGATCTCTAAGGGCGGGTGATTGGCGATAAGGAGAAGCAGGACCCGGTGAAGAGGCAGATTCATGTGCAGTTTGGAGAGATGTGATGGAGTAAGTAGGAGCTCAGAGAGCGTCCTGAGGACAGCAATACCGTTGCGAACAGACTGAGTCGAAACATCTAGGACAGGTGTAGCTTTCAGGTCGGCGGGGATTAAGTTGAGCTTCGGCAAGCATACGGCATACGATGAAGATCAGAGCAGGTGAACTCACCACAAAGGGTTGAGACAAGATAGGCGACAAGGGGCTTGATTGTGTCCTCGCTCGAGAAGTGGACATCACAGACGACCGATAGCGTCTCTGAACATAGACCAGTATCAGTCTGATATCCGTCTCTGGCTTGAGGTCAGCGGCTGCTTACCGATTAGAGTGGGGACGGCTTCTTCTCGATAGTAGCCAGACCGAAGGGCAAATAATAACTTGCGAGTGAGTGCCATCTTTTTGAATAAACGCTGCCGAATATTGAATCGTTTGCTGTGTTGAGAGTCACGATGTTCAGATTTCGGGCAGCTCATCTCGAATATAAGCCAACAGATGAACGTCTACATACAATTTGCTCGTCTTTACGAGATCCCGGAAGTGCGAAAGATGAATGAGTTGAAGGTCGAGCGGTGCCTTGCTCCAAAGATCGAACGAGAGAACGAGATAACGATATCCAGTGGCATTGAAGATGGTTGATTGGCTGACAAAAAGAAGTTTCAAGGGATGTACATGATTGAGTCAGCGGGGCAGCCGTTTGAGGCAGTCGAAACAGCAGGAGCGAGGCGGGGAATAACTGACTCTGGTTGAGCAAGATTGATACCCAACGAGCCAAACAGGACCTTTTGTGTCTCGACAGTCATGAGTGTCGACATCTTGGGTTCGAGAAGGCGAGCCAGAATCTCATATCCATCTGGAAAGGAAACCAAAGGAGAGGTGTCGTCAGCTTCAACTGCAAGTTTGGAAGGAGATGAGCGGTACTTACGACTCCGCTCCATGTCTACAAATAGAGAACAGAAAGAGTCTTAGCTTCATGCTTCGCAGGTCAGGTTGTATTAAAGCAGCAACTGACCTTCAGAGTTCTTCCATGATTCCCTGAGTGCCTCGACACAGATGGCCATCGCATCCGAGAGTTGTGATGGAGTCTGAGCAGTAATCACGAAAGGGGGGAGGGGGCGTAAGGTTAGCACGGTATGCATGTGGAGCGGGGCTCCTGGAGATCCCTTACCTGAGCAAGCTCAACCATACGAAGAAGAGGTGCACACCCGCCCATGGCCCAGACCTCTTCATCCATACTTCTGCCAGTGACGACGATTGCTTCGCCTCTCAGCATGCCGAGGCCACGTTGGAGCCTCTTTCCAACGGAAAGCTTGGGTACACCCCCGTTGAGCAATACCATCTCGAGTTCGTCTTTTCCCTCCTCCTTAACGGGCATGACTTTCGGGTCGAACAGACGAGCGTTGATGGCAGAGAAAGCGAGGGTGATGCTCGACTCGTCGAGCGTGGAACCATCTTTCAAGGCCCGAACGAGACGAGAGGACGAAGCATCCTGGGCGCCTGAGGTCGAACTCGACGAGCGAGTGCTGTTGGTGAGGGAAGAAAGGAAGATGTTGAGCGAGGTTGACGCTTCATATGTGAGAAACGTCGCGAGAAGTCCTTGAAAGTTGCCGTTGTATCGTGGGCCCTGAAATTTGTGAAGGTTGAGTTGAGCATTGGATCTCAGTGAGAAGAAACAGTTCAGGGAGAACGTATACGCACGAGATGGTGGATAAGATACATCAGGTCCTCAGGAAGAGGTTCAGATAAAAGGTACGCCGGACCAAGATTCCATCTGTTGAAGTCCTTGACAGAGGAAGTCGAGACAAACGAACTTCCAATCTTGGCAGAGAGCGTTGAGGTAGGTGTCGTGGTTTGGGGGTAGGGAAACTTGGCAACGCCGCTTCGTTTCCCATCGATCAACACCACTTGGAAAGGCAGAAATGTAGCTCACGTAAGGGAAAGCACTTGCCATCTGAATGGACAGTATGCTGGATAAAGTACTCACCGGCGTCACCGCTCCCGAGCTTCGGTTTCCTCACTGTCAGTCCGACCAAGACCCAGCGGGAAAATGGAAGGAGCGCACCCTCAACGAGTGTACGAGGTGTCGAAGACGAAGAAAGGATGATCTGGCCTGAGCGTTCGACCGAGATGGCAACGAGAACTTTGCCATCCGAATCGATTAACTCGAGTAATGGAAGTGGTGACTGTGGGTCGACCCTTGATACGTAGATCCATGTCTTGAAGGGAGATCTCGAGCGTCAACATCCACATCGCAAGATTTGGTCGATATGTGTAGGGCAAACTCACGAGCGAAGTGAACCCTTTTCCTTCTTTGCCAAATCCCTTTGCACCTAGCCCCTCAACTTCCAGCCAACTACGTCCCCAGCCGCTGACCATGCTCGGCCACCTGCTTTTCATCGAATGACGGATGAGGCTGACCACCTCTTCGTCCAAAGAGTCGTCTGATTTGACGGCCAGCATCCATAGGGCTCGGGCCTCTGCATGGCTCACTCCAGCTTCGAGATTTCGGCGGAGTAACTTGAGAAGAATGGGACGTTGAGGATCCGAAGTGGCTTGGGACACGTGAGAAGGGGCAGGCTCGTGTAGTTGGGTGTGAATCTTCGGAAGCGAGGAGGGAGATACGGTTGGAAGCGGTGTAGAAGATAAAGCGTGCGGGGATATCGGAGGAAGGGTGAAAGAGGCGGGAGAATTCGGTGAGTCGGCCGTTGAGGATATGAACACTCGAGGAGTGATGATGGAGACGAATGACATCTGGGACAGTAGGACATTGTTGCGCTGGTTGGACTGGGCAATCCGTTCCAGCGTTTTGAGTACAGCATAACTTAAGGCACCTTCGTTTGCGGGCAAAAGCTCTTGGGCCTCGAGTAGCAGAAGGAGTGGTTGAGGCAGGTAGATATTGGTCAAACGAGCCTGGATAGCATCGATCCTATCGTCTACAAGGGGTTGATAGCTTTCGGGAAGGCATGCTTGAGCTGTTGGTAGAGCGGAAAGGGCGCGTCGGATCGAAGGATAGAGATCAGAGAGAGTAAAGTCTTCGGTGGCGAACGAAAGCAGAAATGAATATGTATGGTCGCAGATTGGTGGATGCAGCATCTCAGAGAGCTCTACGGCAGAAGATAAAGCGGCGAATCCGATATGTTCCTGCAAGAAAGAAGTAATGCGTTAGTCTGCTGCGAAGGGAAGCAGACACATACATGGAGCTCTCGAAATACCTCGAAGTAGATTCTGTTGACAGGATGGTTGGACATTGACTCGCAGAAACACCAGAGTACCATCCTGTGGAGATGGAAACAGGGGCAACAAGGAGGGGAGGATGGTCTTCAACATCGACTGTAGTAAGCCGAGGTCAAACTTACAGACTCACCTCAGGCACTCGACTCTTTGGACCTCGCCTACTTCGCTGCTGACAAGCACACCTGAGCTGCCGACGTCATCCTCCCTGCCTTCTTCTGTGTGTTGGTCGAGATCTATCGGCCTCAATCCGCTCAAGACACCGAGCAGGGCGACGCTTCCTCCCACCTCTCGGAAGACATCCTTGGTACGATGATCTTCTATCAGACTTCGGTGAATGTCAGAAAGAAGCTAAAGAGCAACAAGAGAGTGTAGCAATCGATCAGCCCGGGTCCCTGGCCGGCAAATGCTCCGCGGGTGACTCGTCCATCTTGATACGTGCCGGACCTATTGCTGATCAAGCCGACCTAGAACCAGGACTCACCTCTAACTTCCTGGCCATCCTTCCCTCTCCTACATCCATGAGCTCCCGGACAGCTGTCTCGAGAACCTCGCTGGGCGGATCGACGACGATCTGACTTGCGGCAGCATCATCGAACACCAGTCCTCCACTCTCGGCCACGCTTTCGGGTTCTGATCGTGATGGATCAGGGTTGGTAGGATGCGAGGCTGGCGATGATGTCGACGGGGTGGGAGTCTTGGTTTGGGTAGAGGGCGGAGTTGAACGACCGAGCTGGGAGGAGGGAGGCTGGGGGGCGAGTGCTGCGTTGACGGCAGAAGAGAGCTTGGTGAAGAAGCTCATCTTGCCCAGTTGGTGAGACCTGTAGCTATGATAAAGACGAATGAGTGGATGCCAGAAAGGCTCGAGGACGATGACAAGATGAGGTTCAGGGTCAACTGACGGCAGAGACCGATCCGGCCAAAGAAAGAAGGAAACGATTTATGGATTTTTTCTTTTTCTTTTCATGATGCCGATCATCTAGAATCGAGCGGATTCTGGGATTCCGACCTGTCACTAAACATGCCAACGATAGAAATCCGTTTGAGACGGAATATCGTTACACGTCAGGGCGATTTGTCCCATCTAAGGCCGAGCCAAGGTCGAGCGAACGACCATCGTATCTCGCTCCATCCACCACTCCTCGCCAGACTCTCGAATGTATGCTCATACTGATCGCTCGACTTCTTGTTCGCCTTGCTTATCCTTCCGCCGTTTGGTGTACGACACTCAGCATGACCTCGAAACTTTTCTCTGAGCTCCACCCGTCCACCGCTAACCACCCATCTCTACAGCGAACCCCGGTCAACGGTGAGCCTGTCGTTCACTGCTTCTCACACCTCTGTAAGATTATGACTACACAAGAGTTCATGGCTTCTCTGCTGTGTGTCAGCGACGTCCGTATCATCGAATCCCGTCACAACCGCTCTCTCATCTCTCTCTCTCGACGTGGAGCCGTTCGGCATGGTATCAGTCCTTCCCCCGCTTCCGGTCACTCTCGATCGATCTAACATCCAAACTTGGCTCATTTTCGCGGACGCCCAGACGCCTTCCAGCCAGACCCCCTCCCTCCATGGTCCCGACCCCTCTACCTCCGTCGACTTGACTGCTCTCTTGCCGGCCGAGACGTGGCTCGATATCTTTGAGCTCCTCATCACTGGTCGACCACCTTGGGATGTTCGATTCCGTACCATTGTCGAAGACGTGAGGAGGCCCTTGACTATCGGAAACGACTGGAAGAGCGGGATCAAGCCTCTTCTTCTAGTCTCTAAGAGATTCAATGTGTGTAGCACGATCAGTGTGAGAACCACCCCTGGTTTACCTGTCACTGATCACCGGGATATCCTGTAGTCTCTAGCGGTCGCTATTCTCTGGAGAAGCCTCATCTTTCAGACGATGTACCCCGGTCCGGAGCAGGACAAACATGAGCTTCCTTCAATCGAGATTGTCCGACGTGCAGCGTCGTCTTTTACACCCTTTGATCCGTCCTTCGGTCCTCAAGGACACTTCACTAGATATGTGGTCTGGAACATTGATTCTGTTCTGCCTCTACATGCTTTCCACTACTCTTTCTACGCTCTCCTCGATCGTCTTCCCAACCTCCGAGGACTCGAACAAACAGACACAATAATCCCACGATCGCTCAGGTTCCCACCGCTCTCGAGACTTTCCAAACTCACCTTAAGATCTTTAAAGACATCCACGATCGAATCTCGAAACGCTGGCTGGCGTCTTGTCGAACATTGTGCTATCCATCTAGAAACTCTCTCGGTCATCACGGATGAGATCGGTGCCGGCCCTCTCGTGCTGGGTTTATGGCCAAAAGACACTGCTTTTCCCTCCCTTCATACACTCATCATAGAAATCTCTCAAGACAACATCTTCAATGTTCAACCCGTCCTTGATACTCTCTGCTCCTGGTCCCTTCCGAGCCTTCAGCGACTTGATGCATTCGGCCCTTCACCCAATAATCCATCCATTGTACCGCCCATGGTTCCCCACGACTGTTATCCGACTGGAGATCTCTCGCAGCTACTTGATCGCGTCAGCAAGACTTTGCGAGAGCTCTCCTGGAGCGGTTCACTTGTTGTCCTCTCTGAGCCTCGACATGGACTTGCCCGACTCGCCAGTCTCGATTTACCTTTTAAATCTATCGCCCACCTCAAGAACGTTCCTTGGCTCAGGCCGACCGAATTTCTCCTCGTCGATTGCATGATGCTTCGCGATCGAAGCATGATAGCCCGCTGGCGAAATTTCACTACGTAAGCTCCTTCCATCCCCTCCGATATGCCAAGCTTACAGGAAGCTGACAGTGTCAGATTAAATTCGATCTAGCGATCATTGGAACGATCCTTCAATCGAGTCTATCTTCTATAACGAGCCCAAGGACAGTCCAAGCGACACAGACCTTGATTCCGATTCGTATTGGGACTATGTGGACCAGTATGAATCCGGAGCAGACTCATATGGGGGGTATTAATCTGGAGAAGACTCGAATTGAACCAGGTAAGTCTGCTGCTCATAGCTGTCCAGTGTCATCAACATTTTGGAGATGGCCAGCTGACGAAGCAGACTCCTTATGTCTTCGACGAGAATCAGCTGAACGACGCCTTGGATAGCCTTCGCAGCTCTAATGTCTCTCCCCAACTATCTTTTCGATCACGCAACAATGCTACATCACGGCCTACTTCAAATCTCGAATCGCTCAATTCCATCAACATGCTCCACCCTCTGGCTGTTTCTCTCCCCTCATGTTTACATGATGAACGTATTTCATGATACATTTGACGCGCTTGGCGATATTCCCACGACAGTTACCATCAACAAAGTCATTTGGGCTTGATGTGATCATCCTCGGTTTTTTCTTCTCTATCTGACGGACGAAAAGACCGGTATGATCTTGGCAACGTCGTCAACTGACAAGTCGAACGGGACGGGGACATCATACAGGGGGGTCAACCCGATGGTCGCGCTTTATTCATATCTGCTCATCGGGAACTGCGATCAAACGATCTCTCTCTACTCAGTGGAATCCTGCTGACTGACATACGATCTTCAGACGTCTTGCCTGATTCTCCGTCCCCGCCTTTACTCCACCTCTCACTCTCTCGAATTGACGTTGCAGCACTATCGGTTGATTGTTCTCATAAGATCCTATCCGACTTGTACTTTGCCACAATTTGTTGTGCGAATCGATTCCTGTAACAACTCGTGATCGGCGTCCTGCAACAAGGACAGGCTGGGTCCCTCATCGTTCCCTTGAATTCGATGGAAAGATCATGTTCGTCAGGAAGCGCAATGAAACAAATCCAGATCGAGTCGAAGCTCTCTCACATAAGATGGAGCGAACGTTCTCTTAAGCTCGTCGATGCACGTCTTACAGAATGTGTGTCCACATGGAAGGATATGGGGGTCGTCACTATCAATGAATCATGATATAGGATCTCATAGCGGTCGTCAGCTTCGCCAGAGAAGAAAAAAAAGGGGGGGGGGGGGGGGGGGGGATCAATAATGCAACGCACAACGTATCAAAACAGCTGATACAGTGGACAACCGTAATCAGCATCTTTCTACGGCCTGCCTAAGCCAAACAGTTGAGTGCACTTGCATGAGACAGATCAACTCATCGTTTCTAGCAACCACGAGTCCGACCTCCTCTGAGTCCCATCGACCTATACCCTTCTGGCTCTCGACCTCTTGTTCCTCTCCATCGCTACGGGGCAACACCTCATCTACAAGTTCTCCCTTGAGCCAACCCACCACAAGCACCTCTCCGCGTTCATTTGTCCCCAGCTTGCGACCGCCTTGAAGTCGGACGACCGGGGCTGGTTCGGGAGGGGGTGTGGCATGCCGATACTCGGACGGGTGAGGATCCAAAATGGGGAGACCGGGGAATGGCGCTTCGTCCTCTTTATCGCTGGGATTAGAAGCTGATAGTACCAGCTGATCGAAGTTTAGTCCAGCGACTCGATCGTTACCATCACCATCGTCGTCGTCGGATGCAGACCAATTGAATATCGGGAGTGCACTCGCGTGCTCATCGACGAGTTCTTCATGAGGATAGATGAATGTTGATGAAGGGAGTAAAGTGGGCGCCAACGAAGATGAGGCTGACGAGGAGCTGGGCTGTAGAGATCGAATTGAGGTTGGTTGATGAGTTCTACGAGCAGTATTGATTGTATGGCCCCAGGTAGGTCGTGGGTTAGACGTGGAGGAAGAGGAAGAACCATGAGGCGGGAGCATGAGCAAAGATGGAGAACGTCCGGTGCTTGCAAGGGAAGGGGAGGAGAGGAAGAGAGGGGAAGGGCGTATCGGCGTCAATTGGATTATGAGCGTTCCCTCTCGTGGATATGAGTCTCCCTCATAAGCAGACGGACAGCGTCCCATCCGGCCCTTGATATCTCGACAACCGTCACCATCGATATCATGAAAGATTAGGCAGACTAGACTGTTGACGTCAACCAACACGACGAGATGTACAAGAAGGTAAGGGGATGGAGGATCAGACGACAAGGTCAATCGTATATGTCGTCAAACAGTCTGTACAACAAGCGGCAATCGTCAGCATGCATCACGCTAGATATCGGACGATGAGATGCCTCAGTCTACTTACGAGCCAGGTTCAGTCTTTGCCTCTTTCTTCCCTTTTTTGCTTTTTGAATTGTCACCTACCTCCTCTTCCGAGGACAGGACGATCGCCCCGGCGTCCCTCGTCCGACTACTCTTGTTCGACTTCTTCGTCCTCTTCGCTTCATTTTCCATCGACTCCAACCCCTGTGCCTTTGCCATGTCCTTGGAGGTCCTCCTCTTTTCCTTGTTTTCCTCGTTCAATCTTCTCTTGTTCTTCTCGTTCACGTCCTCATCATCTCCGATGGGTTCGTAACCGTCATCCGAGACGATTGCCTTCTCCTTCTTCTTACTCTCCCTCTTGCGCTCTGAAGATGACGAGGGTGAAAGAGACAAAGGTGCTGATGAGGAGGATGAAGAGGATATCGAATGTACAGTCTGGAGTCTCTTCTTCTTGGAGGCAGGCGAGGTCGATCGGTGTCTTTTTGCTGGTGAATAGGAGCCAGGAATGGTATGCGACGCAAGAGGTCTGGAACCGCCACCTATTGACTTTGTTGATGCAAAAGCCCCAGTGCCTCCGTTTGTAGCTGACAGTCGAGAAGAAGGTGAAGACGGGCGTACAGGTGAGGCAATGGCGTCCGACCGCTGACTCGAATGCGGTGTGATTGATTCGGAGGAGAGTCGTTTCATTGCAAATGAGAGCGTCGAGCTTAGTGCAGGAGGTTTCGCGTGTTTCTTGGAGGAAGCGGGCGATGGAGCGGAACTCTGTGTGCCCTCGGAAGGTGGTGTCGTTGAAGAGTAGCGACCGACGGCTGTGGAAGATGAAGAGATTCGATGACGGTTGGCCGGATTGCTGGTGGAGAAGATAGCGTCGTCGGCGGCGGTCTGTCGTTTGACCTTTGAAGAGTTCTGAGGCGAGTCGTATACATCAGCATCAACATCCATCGCCCGATCTGCTTCAGTTCCCGTCCACGATTTCCCTTGGGTCGTTTCCCTTCGGTTCCCTCGATCTTTCATACTCTCGTTCCTCATGTCGCCGGCTACTTGGATTCCTTGATCGACTGCGAACCTCGTCCTTCCGTACTCCCTGCTCCGATGCATCATCGAGAACGCCTGGCCGTAGGAGAGAGTTTCTGCTTGCCCGCCGGGAAGTCGTTTGCGATCTTGAATCATGAGGATGATGGCAAGCTCGGGAACGAGAACATAGTGGATGAAATTGACGGGGCTAAATGGTCGGGCGGTGGCATTGGTTACAAGGGCAGGGGAAGACTGGAGGAATAGAGTAGAGAGGATTTCGTAGAAGAGCAGTTGACCGATCTCTCCATAGCTGAGCATGCCGATGATTGAGGACATGCAGAGAGGAGTTAGCTCGGATCTAGGCCTTGGTGAACCTGAGCAGCGACTGTCAATGGAGGATGAGCCTACTCACTACCCAGGAAAAAAATTGTCCACAACATCCATTGAGTTGACCAGCTTTCTTGGGTCCTTGACCGTCAAGATCGCCTGCATCTCCTTTGCATATTTCCAGAATTCGCTCTTTTCCTTGTCCTTAATCACATCCTTCAGCTTCGCCACAACCTCCTCGCTCTTCGCTCTCCTCTTGATTTCGCCCCAGTCTATCCTCTCTGGCCATCGTTCGCGTCTCGCCAGAGGATCGTGCCTGGTCTCCGCTCGATGGAGCATGCAGGCTTCGTCGGCTTTGGTCGTCGAGAGGAACCGGGCCGAGGGGTTATACCGTGTCGGGCGCGGTTGAGAGATCTTGTTGAGGTAGGCGAGCTTCAACGCCAGTCGAGACGATGGATGAGCTGGGAGAAGTTCGGAGCAGTAGGGGCACAGCGAGCTTGGGTCGGCATGAGGATATTGAACTGATGTCGAAAAGAACGCCAAATGTGAGATTGAACGCAAGATTGAGCGTAGTGATGAGCGAAGGATCACAAAGTATGTAGGGGAACCGTACTTACTTGGAGCTTGAGTCATCTCCATCGATAGGTCTGCCTCTGCGTCACCCGTACTAACTTCTCTCCCCTTCCCCTTCGCGTCTCTTTGCTCCCTCGCGACTTTGTGCTCCCGAAGGATATCTTCTCTACCCTCCTCCTCCAATACAGCCAACAGACTCTTTTTGGTCTTTCTCGCTCCGGTCTGAGTGGCTGCACGATTCAAGGTGAGATCTTCCTCTTCAATCTCCTCCTCCTCACTCGACGTATCGAGTAACCGATCGAGTTCCCTCGCGTATTCTGGGTCGATCTCGAGATCCGTCGGTGGCGGTTCTGGGCTAGTGGACATGATGACTCTACCAACAACTTTTGCTCCTTTAGACGATTTGGAGGATTTAGATGACGAAAAGCTACCAGAGATACCGGAAAGGGTCGAGAGGGAACCTGATGAGGATTGTGAACTGAGTGGGATTGGGTTCGATTTTTTTGACAAGATCGGAAACTGCGTACGAATGGGCAGAGACGGAATAGAAGAGATGTCGACATCATTGTTAGATCTAACGGCAACCTTGGGCTTCGGCTTGGGTCTCGAAGAGGGTGCAGTTGCATGTGAGGAAAGTGAACGAGTTGTAGAATCGCGCGCTTTCGTTTTGAGAGTAGGGAGTGGTCGATTCGATGCAGTAAACTCCTCCTTCAGCGATCCCATTGCTCCAGAGGAGGTCAAAGAGGAGGAGGAGACAGAGGAGGTAGCTATCGACTGAGTTATAGCGGGCTTTGGCATGGTAGATGAGGGGATACGGAGAGGCTTGATGGGCAGGATGGTGGAGACTTTGCTTGGAGTTTGAGACATCGAGGTCGAAACAGAAGGTTGTTGCATGTAAGACGGAGGAGGGGGTTTGGCAAGGATCGCGGAAGAGGAGCTCAACCCCAAGGCATACGTCCCAAGAGCTTTCTCTCGTTGTACGTCGACCTTCTTTTTGAAGCTTGGCAGTTCATGAGAAGTTTGACGAGGGCGAGGAGGCGAATCGAGATGATGGATGACGCGTGAGAGCGATGGTGGTTTTGTGTGTGATTTGCTCCACACGGCTTGAGCATCACCGTTCTCGCCGTCCCCGTGATGGATGATGAGCCTAGTTTCATCCGAAAACTCTCTGATAGGATCATCATCGTCGTTGTTACCCGGGTCAACCGGCTTCGTCCTCTTCCGATTTCGAAACGCCATGTCGGTTTCCGTCATTTGGTCATCCATCGAGCCACCCTTGGCATTACGAACACCTGTTGATGACGCTGTAACCTCCTTCTCCGCCCTGATCCTTTTTATAGCAGCATTGCCGGCTGCTGTGGAAGGGCCGGGCCGGAAACCCTGTCGGGCGTAAGCGTTCGAACTGTTGGGGTTACGCCTGGCCTGTTCCATGGATATCGCAGGGAAGAGGCTGATATCGCGAAGTGGAGAGTATATTTGGTGCGTGTGATTGTCTAGCAGTGAGGGAAGACATCCGACATGGGGAGTGTAAGCTACTGAGAGCTCGGAGTGAAGGTCGCCGTCGCGTGCGAAGAAGACACGCGCGGACTCACATCGATGAGCTGGAAGCGAATAGTTTTGTTCTGATAACGTATATAGCTTGAATGACAAGCAGTTGGTGATCTGATCCTCAGACGAAGTTTAGCGGAGAAACGGACAGATGGCTGATGCGGAGGCGGTAGGCGAACGATTGAAAGGCGGGAATAGCGTCGCTTTGAGTGTAAGGCGTTGTGATGAGTTGGTATGGCAAAGCTGGGATTAGTGTCTAAGCTGGTTGTGGCTGCTTCAAGCCATCACGCTGGAATAGAGAGAGAGAGAGAGAGGTCGGGATGAAGGGAGAAAGGAGTTGGGAGACAGAAGAGGCTGCCGCAGATCCCGAGGCAGATAGATCGAGCGGGGTATCTAGGATCGAGGTCAGGCGAGGTTGTCGGATGATGGATCCTTAATTAGGTAGCGAGCTTGTCATATGGCTGAATTGATCTTTCAACTTGAGGTCGGAGCGATGTATCGGAAATGGCAAAACGCGTTAGGTGACGTTCGTAGAGGATCCTCCTCTTCATCGGTCTCCACGCGACCCGGCGATGAACCCTCCATCATCACCTCCCAACGATGTCCTCCGGTCTCAGCATTCACAAGGCAGCACTCGAAGGTCAGTCTCCATTGATCTCCCTATCGTAAAACTAGCGAAGAGCTCATGACCCCGTCCCTTCTTAGGTCAACCCGGCCTCGTCCGATCCCTCCTCCAAAATGATCCCCACCTCGTCAACTCAAAGGACCAGGTCAGCACCCTTCATCACTCTCTCGTCTTTGCCATCACCAGGGGGATATCATCCATCTCACCTTCTCCTGCAGCTCACGTCCGATCGTCTATCCTCTCCCTTCAGGACGGAAGAACGCCTCTCCATTGGGCTGCATCCAACTCAAACGTTGAACTCTTGGAACTTTTGCTTAACAACACGCCTGCTCCTGAACTTGACGGTAGGGATGCCTCAGGCTCAACACCCTTGATCATCGCAGGTTCGTCTTGTGCCATAAATCGTCCCCTGCCCACAAGATCGCCATCAGGCTGACAACGATTCGATGCACAGTCTCGGCAGGGCACGAAGCAAACGTGGTCGTTCTCCTAGCTGCCGGCGTCAACGTCAATGCCACCAACGAGAAGGGGCAGTCAGCACTGTTGGTTGCCTTCCATCATGCGTCGTTCAGGCAAATCACATGGCCACCCCACTGACTCAAGTCGTCCTGCACGCAGCCATTATGCTGCCTCGAAAGCTAGAATTGAGGTTCGTTGACCTCGAGTTGTTTTATCCTAGTCGACCAAGCTGAGAATAACCCTCCTTGCTCAGATTGGCCGACGATTGATCCAAAAGGGAGCCGACGTCAGTGCTGATTCTGATTGATTTGTCTACCGAGAGATTTGATTCGAGCTGAAGTTGTTTCAACGACAGATCAACGTCAAGGACCGTGCGAATCAACACCCCATCCATAGAGCGGCGACGACCGGTTCGGATGGTTTTATTCAGATCCTCCTCGCTGGGGGAAGTGATGGCAAGCGAACTCGACTTAACACACAGGATCGCATGGGTCAGTGGATCTCTTGGATCTCACCTTGGACGCACCCGCTTATACTCACTTGGTCGAGTGATCTCTCTTCTCCCTGACAGGCAATACCGCTCTCCACCTCGCTATGGAGAGCGGTCACGGCTCGACGGCTGTACTGTTGATCGAAGCTGGGGCTGATCGAGACAAGGTTGGTCATCGTTTCACTCGATGCGAATATCTCGCCGTGCACGATGAGCTCAAGTCTGATGGTCTCGAACAGGCTAACCTTGACGACGAAACGGCAGAGCAAATTGCTGGTTTGGGACCGGAAGCTCAGAAAAAAGTTCGAGCGTTTGTATGGAGCAAGGTTGGGAAGGCTGAATAGATGTCAATTTGTGTGAAGGAGCGATGAGATCATGAGTCGAGATGGGATATGAGGTGCATAGAAAATGAAGAAACAACTCCAAAGGGAAAGTCGGATCGTCTCGATTGATCTCAAACAGCCTCACTCAACGCCCTCCTCCCTTGACCTTCCCTCTTCCTCGGCCTCACTCCAGCCTTCACCCCGGTGATCCCCCATCCCGCACAATAGGTCACCATGGCCTCCTCCCTCATCAGCCCTCTTGACGTTTCGACGCGTTCCTCGCTTCCCCAGTCGCCTCCTACAACTCCTACAGCTTCCTTCCTCCAATCCGACGTCCCGGGCCCATCCAACTCCCGTACCCCTTCAGTCAACGGAATCAACGGGTCTGGGTTAGTAAATTCTTCCACAATCCTATAGTCTACCTGTTGAGGCGACCCATAGATTACGTTCGTCCCGGTCGGGCCTCAAAACTCGGAGCGATGGCAAGGCATCCGAGAGACACAACGTGAAGATGACGGGGAAGGCCTTTTGTCTGTCGTCCGTGCACCTGCATATCATTGCCGCTATGGCAGCACGATCTTCACGACCGTATACGTTCATTCGGCTTCGCGTAGCGCTCTGGTCACGGAGTGAACGTCGACCAGTCCTCGCCTCGCGTCTCGACTGCCAGCCGATCGATCGACAGCACTGCATGGTCGAGCTGTTTTGAGTTGCTACGGCCGGAATATGATAACGTGTCGAAGGACAGAACTATTCCGTAACTCGGGAGCACTCTCGCACACCCCGTCTTAATCGTCGCTTGTCTGACATGCCTTTCCTCTCCTTCTTGACCTGAACCGCTACTTAACCTCCCCTCTGCTATACCGCCTTGCTACTATACCTGCCATCACGCTCATCTATCGAACACCCACCTCATCCTCTCAACTAACAACGTCATCCATACTTGGACCAAATCGAATCCACTCCTGTCTGCTCTCATCGCGCCCCCGTCCACATCGCATTCAACGACAGATACGACGTCGCGCCCTCATCTCCTTCTAACGGTCGAGGAACGGAATCAGACGGTCACGAGGTTCGCGAAAGAGAATTCAGCCGAGATCGTCGGCAGGGCCCACCGAGTAATGGGCAGATGACGGAAGCCCGGTACGTCTTGTTTCCTCAGCTATATGACATTCGTGCAAGATCCGACCAGGCCCTGGTACCGGAGAAGCTCGACCGTACAGTATCACTTCACCCCACGATCAGACTCTCTGGCTCTTTCGTGCTCCGAGGATATCATCTCTGATTCGCACGCAGCACCTAACATTTTGCCTCTTGCATCGCTTCCACAGCTATTCAGAATCTCGTCCTCCATCATCTCATTCTCACTCACAACCGCCTCCATCTCCTTCGTCATCCTTTCGCCGTCCTGGCTCTCCAGGGCCATCGTCCTCATTAAAACCGAATCGCGCAGCACCATCTACCTCCCGCCCTTCAAACCACACAGAGAGCCGCACGCCACCTATGCACTCCAAAAGTGGACGATCTCCAAGGCAGCTGGGCGACTACATACTTGGAAAGACGTTGGGAGCCGGAAGTATGGGCAAAGTCAAGCTGGGGACGCACGTCCAGACCCATGCCAAAGTGAGCAATATATGCCAATCGGCTTACTTGGGACAGACGAGCTGCTGACGTGATCTTCCCAACTCATCTTCAGGTCGCCATCAAGATCATCCCTAGAGTTCCTGAATCTGCCCATCGAATCCCAGCTCCTACTCCCTCGGGCATTGCTGCGGATGGCTCTCCTCTTCCAGCTCCTCCTCTGCCGACCGAATCTTTCGTGCAAAAATCCATCGCACGCGAGCGATCCAAAGAGGTTCGAACCGTCCGAGAAGCCGCTATCTCTACCCTCCTTCACCACCCATACATCTGCGGCATGACCGAGATGCTCACCCATACCAACCACTTCTACATGATCGGCGAGTACGTTAGCGGAGGACAGATGCTCGATTATATTATCAGTCATGGTAGGCTTAGAGAAAGGGCGGCGAGGAAGTTCTCGCGTCAGATCGGTAGCGCACTCGAGTACTGTCATCGCAACTCGATTGTTCATCGAGGTGAATCTCCCAGTCACTGTCCATCTACCCTTTGCCTGCGCTGATACAAACCTTTGATGCAATTAAACCAGACCTTAAGATAGAAAACATCCTCATCTCGTCGACCGGAAACATTAAGATTATCGATTTTGGCCTTTCCAACCTCTTCTCTCCCTTTTCTCAACTCTCAACATTCTGCGGATCCCTCTATTTCGCCGCTCCCGAACTTCTCAACGCCAAACTCTACACCGGTCCGGAGGTCGACGTCTGGAGTTTCGGAATCGTTCTTTACGTCCTCGTTTGTGGCAAAGTCCCGTTCGACGACCAGAGCATGCCTGCTCTCCACGCCAAGATCAAACGAGGAGCGGTCGAGTACCCTCCTTGGCTCAGCGCTGGTTAGTCTGCTCTACTTCTTCTCCATGGCCTTTGGCGCTCATGTTTCGCACTGATCATCAACATCTGCTTCACAGAATGCAAGGGTCTTCTCTGTCGGATGCTTGTCACCACGCCGTCGTACCGAGCCTCACTGACCGAGGTCATGAACCACCCCTGGATGATCAAGGGATTCGAAGGACCTCCGGCCGCTTACCTCGTCCAACGAGAGCCTTTACGAGTCGACGAACTGGATCAGCGGGTGATGGAGATGATGAGAGGGTTCGAGTTTGGCACCCGAGAGGAGATAGAAATCCGGCTGCGAGAGGTACTGTCCGGGGAGGGATACAAGCAGGCGTTGGTCGCGTGGGAGCAGAGGAGAGAGGCTGCCCGCGCTAGCACTCCCAAGTCGGCCTGGAAGTCGAGCATGGGCAAAGCGTCGAGCACTTCCAGCCTCACTGGCCTCAGCGAGACGTCCGATGGGCCAGGTCAGACCTCATCTCCAAACAAGAAGGCTCCTTCCAAGCGATTCTCTGGGTTCAATTTCAAGACACTCTTCAGCTCGTCGCCAAAGGAAGAAAAGACGTTGTCCCAAGCGTTCCCCCAAGGTTCGGGGGCGAACGGCTATGCCAGCGGACAGACGGGACTCGGATCGTTACAGGAGGCGGCAAAAGAACCTCTCGATCCGACACGAGGGTTCCATCCTCTCATCTCAATTTATTACCTCTGCCGGGAAAAGATGGAACGAGATCGGGTGTACGGCCCAGGTCATTTCGCTACTTCGGACCTCTCGCTCCAACCTTCCATCGTCGACGAGAACAAAGGCATCCTCACCCCTTCCAACCGCGCTTCCGCCGCCCCAGACTACACCGTGCCTCTCCCTCGATTACCTGCTCCTGCATCCGCTGTCGCGTCCTCCTCGAGCCGCGCGGCTACGCCATCCCTCGATCTCGGACCTCGTTCAGCAGCTGCTCCTCGACAGAGAGCGGCCGGCGACGATCCTGGCTTGGGAGAACCCTCGCCTGTCATGCAACATCCACAAGCCGACGAAGCCACTTCAAGAATCGCCGTTCCTCCGTCTCCCAAAATCGCTCTTCCTCGCTCGCCCGCCGCCGCCACCCACCGCCGAAGCCAATCTCTATCTCAGGCAACGAGCCACGCTCGCTCGAGTGAACCTGCATCTCCTCACCTCCAATCCATGTCCGCCGCTCAAGGATCCTTCAACCCCCGACCTATCTCCACCCTTGAACCGCTCCGCCCGGTTCAAGCCAGTCTCTCTCCTCCCCCAAGAGAAGCTCTTCCACTTTCACTTCCGACGACTGCCGAGGCCGACGAAGATGCGCCTATTCCTATCCCATCTTCGACCAGCCAGCCTCTGCCTCGATCTCCCTCGACAACCCCCTCTCTCGCGAGACGATTCGGATCTCTTCTCGGTCGCAATGACGACTCCAATCAAGCCAAGAGGCAATCCTTCACCCTTCCTCGCTCGTTCTCCCGTCCGACCTCGACTGAGCTTGAGCGAGAGGAGGATCAACCCGAGATTCCATCGGAGGATGCTCACCTTCCGAGCTCGATCCCTAGCTCTCAATCAGCTCCCATGCCTGGAGCAGCATTCCACAAGAGAGCGGCCACTGTCCTGGCGACCAACCGAATGCCGGAGAGGCGCACCTCGATCGGAGGGTCCGTCACTCGATCCGCCACGACAACGACTCCTCGACGGGCTTCGGGTCAAACCAGACCAGCATCGATCGCGATCTCCCCTGGTGGCGACGTCTCTTCGGCATTGGGAGGAACTTCCAAGAAGGAGTGGAACGGAATGGGCCGGACGGACGAGGAGGAGACTAGCAGTCCGAGGGAGGAGATGGACGACAGGGACGAGAGAGAGACGACAGAGACCGAATTCAAGCCAGTCTACATGAAAGGACTATTTAGTGTCGCCACGACGTCGACGCGAAGTGCCGCTGCTCTCTCCAAGGACATCACTCGCGTGCTCGAGCGAACGGGGATCCGGTATCGAGCCATCAAAGGAGGCTACGAGTGTGCCCATACACCTTCGATCGACCTCTCGACTGTGGTTCCTCAAAAGTCAGAAGGTTCCCCCGTCGAGACTCGCCGGGCTGGAGACGGACTCGGGATCGGCCCTGGCATCGGCAGCGTACGTAAGCCAAGCATCAAGCGCAAGAGCTCGAAGCTCTCTCTCGCTTTCTCTTCCAAGGGCGACAATCAAGCTTCCACATCAACTCCGCCCTCTACGAACGTCCCTCTTCCGTCATCTTTCCTCCCCCGAGACGAATCCGAATTCGAGTCTCTGGCGGCGCGTTCCGATCCGAGCACCCCTACCAATCCATCGATCTCGGGCGTTCTCGAGTCTCAGACACCATCAAGTCCAACAGTGCAATCGAGGGCAGCCCCGAGTACCTCGGTCGGACCAGGCGGAGGAGGTCTAGCAGGCGGGTCAGCGAAGGAGGAGGATATCGATGCTTGGCTGTTTGATGGAAACGGAGTCAAGTTGAGCGATATGATTGTTCGATTCGAGATCATGATTGTCAAGGTAAATCGCATTGACTGTTGCCTGCATCTTGATCGCTGGGACGAGTTGTCATGGAAGCTAACGCTTTACGTCTTTCGCGTTCTCCGTTTGCGCAGGTCCCCTTCCTGCCCCTTCATGGTATTCAGTTCCGCAGGATGGGCGGCAACGCTTGGCAGTACCAGCAGCTCGCGAAACGGTTGCTTGTCGAGCTCAAACTTTAGAGAGAGTGCTAGGTGTCTAGACGTGGATGACGAAGGATACCTTTTCTTTGTACCTACATGCTATATCTCCCCTTTGGTGTGAGGTCAGATACGACATCACTATCGTTACCTAAGCTACAACTTATCAAGCTTCATGATGCATCATGCTACGTTACGTACGGTCATTCAGGACTTGGAGAAGAGAAGTCGCGGGGGGCTGCGAGGTTGAGTAACTCGGCTGTCTAGGAAGGGAGAGGGAGGAGACGTCGCGGGAGGGAAAGGAATCGAGAACCATCATCATCATCATCTCAATCAGCTCGCCATGTTCATCATTGTACGGCCTCACCCCCTGTCCCCCTGCTCTGACCAACGTTGACCCCCATATACTCCACATCATCCAGAACTGGTTCTACGACATCCTCACCCAGTTTGGTGATTGCCCTTTCCCTTCCCTCCCTGCTTCGACCACACAACACGCTCACATATCTCCTCCTTCGCTCTTCCCTTCCCCTTTCTCCTCATCTCTTTCAACGATATCAACCACCCAGGTCTCCTCAACAAAAATGCCAAGATCCTCTTCCTCGGACTAGATAACGCCGGAAAGACTGTCCGTCGCCTTCTTCCTGTTCCTCCCCTCCCGCCATGAATCGAACCTGACTTGTTCTCTCGTTTGTCTCGCGCCATTTTCGCGCCTGGAAATCATTGATCAATGACAGACTCTTCTCCACATGCTCAAGAACGACCGACTTGCTACGCTTCAGCCCACCCTTCATCCCAGTTAGTCGAGGCCTCCTCCGCTTCCGCCTCCACCATCTCTACCTCGCCTTGCTCTCACGCTGACGTCTACGGTTACATGACTCGACTCGTCGATCAGCATCTGAGGAGTTGGCCATTGGAAACGTCAAGTTCACCACCTACGACCTTGGAGGACATCAGCAAGGTAGGTCGTTTCTTCTTTCGACTCTTCGCTCTCGCTCTTTCCCGAGACCAAACATTCACCGCTCACACCTACCTTGCTCTCTCCGTGCTTGGCTCCCGTCATCAGCCCGACGTCTCTGGCGAGACTACTTCCCCGAGGTTGACGGAATCGTCTTCCTCGTCGACTCTGCTGACACCGAGCGACTTTCCGAGTCCAAGGCCGAGCTCGATGCCCTTCTCAGCATCGAGGAGCTCTCCAAGGTGGGCATCACTCGACCACAAACGCTGCAGCTACTTTCTAGTCTAACCAGCTTCGACATGCATCAGGTCCCCTTCCTCATCCTGGGTAACAAGATCGACGCTCCGGGAGCAGTCTCCGAAGATGAGCTCAGGCACACTCTCGGTCTCTACCAAACCACCGGCAAGGGCCTCAAGGTCCCCTTGAACGACATCAGGCCAATCGAGGTCTTCATGTGCTCGTACGTTTTATTCTTCCAAACTGACGTTTGTGATTGTATTCTGATCATGGTCCGTCCACACATCAGTGTCGTCATGAGGCAAGGTTACGGCGAGGGCTTCAGGTGGATATCGCAGTGTAAGCCTCAACCTGCCATCCCTCTCCCATCTTCTTGAAGCTGATTTTTGTGTACGTCAATTACCCCAGACATGAACTAAGCTTTGGCTCGCCGTCGAGATCACTTCAACCCCTACTCTCTACTTCCCTACCTTCACTCCTCCTCCGTCTGTCTGAAACGCGTTTGAATTCCCCCCTTTGAATTCCCCCCTTGCCAACACCCATTTATCAACATCTGACATCTCTTGGTCGCCCGATTCCCATGTGCTCTTTCACTTTGCTTTGGAGACATGGACGTGAATAATGATGAATCGCATCGTACAATCTCCTCTGCACCTCAGGCAGTCCTGAGGATGAGGTGAACGCCACTCTCAGTGTCAACAATGCCACTCATCTCGCCCACCTTGAGCTTGAAAGTAGCATCCTCGAATGGTTTCTGCATCTGACCTCGAGTGAATTCGCCGAGGTCTCCGTGTGCGTTGTGAGAGGAGCAGTGAGATTCGGAAGCAGCTGCGAAAAACGTTTCCAACCAAAATTTCGTGCAACAGATGAATGAGCGGTCAGCGACGTCATATCACGAGACGATATGAAGTGCGAGATAAGGGTATTTACCAAGGCTAGGGAACAGGGAGGGGTCTCTGAGGAGGACCTGTCGGTGGCCCTCGAGCTCCCGGATAGCCTCCTCCTTGGATCGAGTGATTCTTGGCTGAGGCATCCGATGGCAAGGCAGAGGGTCAGAAAGATGGCGGCGAGGCAGTACCACTAGCCAAAAACATGTCGACGACGAGAGACAGGAAGATCGAACAAACCTCCTTCCAACTGCTAGGCCTCCTGCTTCCAGCGTGCTTGATGAGAAGATGACTAGCTCGGACCTTGTCTGGACCTCCACCGGAACCCTCACCGGAGGCCGACAAAGGAGCTCGTCGGTTACTCGAGAGGTAGGTCGAAGCGCCGGGAAGAGCGGCGATCTGGTCGGGCGTCATTCCCTGTGGTGGTTCCCATATGGACGTGCCGGTCGAAGCTTGGTAGAAGTAAGGAAGAGAACGCGAGTTGGAGAACTTGACGATCCAGTCTGACTGTGGAATCAAGGCGTCAGGTGAGCAGGGAGAGTGGAAGGAAGCAGGAGTATCACACAACGCATACATTAGCCCTCTCTCTTTCGCTGCTACCAGTTCTGACATGCATGGATCGATGACTGATGCGACCTGAGCCTCGAAATACAGGGAAATGGAGCGACAGTGGCTCACGACGTACCATGGTGAAGGTATGTTGGGTTGCAGATGGGCGGTGGGAGATGCTGCCTTGCGCCTTTGATTACGCGCTAGTAGACCCCGTCCTGCGTCATTTTTCGTGTCTCATCATTCTCAGTCCACGACGAAGATACCTACAAGAAGCTACCGAACATAGGCATGGAATGTCGTGTACAATGTCAAGCTCGCCATCCTTTGCTTCGCAGATTCCCCTCCTTAAGTGCCATCTCCATCCACCCTCGAGGTTGAGTCTTAAATTCTTCGTGGGCATTATCATGATAGGGCCGCCATCAGGTATGCCTGAGAGCGATCATGTTCCTCGCTCGTGACTACATCAACGGAGAAGATGGCGACAGATAGTTAGCATCAAGTTGCGCTCGCTCGATGAGCAGCATGATTGATTACCTTTGAGCAAGATCCTCAGGAACTCCTTGGCCTCCACCGGCGCCTCGGATTCCATCTTTTCAAGACCCTCAAGGTCGAGTTTGAACAAGGATGAGTCGACCTCGGCCACGACGGTCGCATTCCGGGGCGTTCTCGAGATGAACGTGAGCTCTCCGGCGCACGATCCAGAGAGCATGCTCTCTTGGACCTGTCGTGTATGGGTGCCGTACTGAGATAGGAATTCAGGAGAGAGATCAGCGTTCTGGAGCGATCGTGAGGCCGACTCGCGAATTGCAGAGAGCGTACTTGATAAGTTGCTCGCAGACATCCGGTCTCGATCAGGTATAGTCCATCTGCGACGTCGCCTGGCGTCCACAAAACCTCACCAGCGGACACGTGTACAGATCGGAAGAAAGATGAGATCCTGATGAAGAACTCCTCGGACTCTTCAGTGAAACTTGAGAACGTCTTGGTGAGGACTGGTAGAGATGGCGATATAGCAAGATCGAGCGAGCCAGAGCGGGGACCCGAGATCGAGTGATAGCCTAGAAGTAGCAGACAACGGGATGGAAGATTAGAAGCCAAGCGGATGACTTGATGAACAGAAGGACACGAACCTGGAGCGATCGACTCTGCTCCGGCCTGTGCAAGATGTGCTTGGCGGGGACTGTTCTCGAATGACCCGCTCATCGGGAGAGACGCGGTACCCGATGACGGCACGTCTGGTCGAGAGTAAGCCGATTCAGCAATCTCGATGCGCTCAAGCGGCGGAGAGGACAAGGAAAAGGGCTTTACCAAGTGCAGCTGGTTCATGCTTTCGCATCTTCGACGCAGCCTCGTAGAACGCGTTCCTGATGCAGAGAATACAATGATTCAGCAAGGGTTTCATTCTTGAAAAGCCAACATATGAACATACAGATAGGCGTTCTCGGTCCACTCCAGTGCAGAGTTGAGGGTCTCAAAGACTTGAATGCCCTTTTCATCAAAGGAAGGCTCATCGGGATTCGACCAAAGGTCGACAGCTTGAAGAGCTTTTCCAACGACACTACGAAAGAAGAGAGAGTCAGTCGACGATTGAACATGAACGAACAAGATGACGATATATGCACCCATCGGCAGCAGCTGAATGGACACGAAAGAGATCAGCGTGTTATCTGCCTAGGGACAGAACCAACCAGAGAACGGGCTCACCTCCACAGAAAATCAACGTCACATTCTTGACTTCGAGTAGACGTTGGATTCTGACGAATGCTTCAGCGGACTAGATTGTCGAAGCGCAGAAAATTGTATGAGCATCGGGCAAAGAAGCAGGATACTTCACGACACGAGGCGATACTGACAGAAAAGTCCAGGCCATGGACACTGAGGAGACAAGATAAGTGAGCTTCCAAGTTTGGTAGTCAATTTTGTAGTGACCGCCACGTACAGCCAGAGATCAACAATCAAGAACCGAATCGGATTATGCTCCCAAGCAGCGACGTCGAGGAGCTGAACGAAGGATGCATCAGATCAGTATGAAGGTCATGTGCCTACGCATGTATCAGATGGGTATGCGCTCACTCGTCGGATCTCATCCTCGAATCCTTGAATGGTTCCAAAGAAGAGGAATCCCTGAAGTTTGATGACTTGAGTCTGAGACCCCACTTTTTTGATCTTCAGAGCAGGAGATGAGCACGTGTCAGATACCGATACGTCGAGTTCAACGAGGGGAAACAAAACCGTACGAAGGAACGCTGATCGTGTGGTCGTCGAACAGTAGAGCGGGCGTCTGAACCATTGAAAACTGATGGGAGACAGATCAGTGTCAGAAATGACGTATGGATGGGATGACAGACAATCGACTTACCTGCCCGAATGGCACGCCTTCGAGAGCTCTGGATGACGAAGAAGAAACAGGCCAAGATGACACCTACGACCAACCCGATCACAAAGTCCCAGATCGTCATTCCAATCGTGATGACGACAATTGTGACCCACTCGGACTTGGAAACCTTGTGCCGAGTGTCCCATACAGCCTAGTGAGGGGGAGAGGTAACTGCGTCAGCAAGGGAGCGAAGAACGAAGAAGCACATGCGGGTTCTACCTCTTTGACGAGATCGATGCCAAGTACGAAGATGAGGCAGGCAACGACAAGGACAGGTAGATACCCAATCATTGTTGGACCTGCGACCATCACGCCAGCCGTTGCGATGGCCAGCATAACGCCGGCCAATCGATTTCCTCCTCCTGTTCGGTAGACTGTTTGATCGAACTCGTCAGCATGTCAAGGACACCATATACGTGGATTTGGGATATCTGACTCACACTGATAGAGAACAGGAGGGAACATGAAAACAGTTGTCAGTTCATCAAGCAGCTACATGGACTGATCAAGATGACATTCGACTCACGAGAACCGTGTTGACCTGAGCGAACAAGCAGCTGAGGATTAGCGATTGTTTCGAAGTGTAGTCCATGAAACAAAATCGACTCACGTAGCACAAGTAGTTGGGGAAGACTCCAAATAGACCGCCGAGCAGGTTAGAAGTACCGTGCGCGACAAGCTCTCGATCGAGATTTACGTTGTCCTCGTTCAGCGAGACACCAAGAGCGGGGACCTGCATTAGACAAGATGAGGTGAGCATTGTAAGGAAGTCAAAATCTAGTAGTTGGTGCTCACGTTGAGAGGAACATGCAGGATGCCGAAGAAAACAAGAGCGAATTGAGTTGGCATTGCAGCCCAGAACGCTGACCAATCAGTGGCTCGGAAGTCATAGAATGTCTGTGAGCAAATAACATCTCAGCTGTGGATACTTCGCAGTAATTGGGCACGAGATAACCCACCCAAAAGGTCCACCATGGTTGACTTTTGGTTCCTACATCGAAGACCCAGCCCGAGTCTCGCAGTGTTTGGAAGTCTGTCCCAAGGATGGCGATGACGATGTAAAAGATGGATGGAACGACCACGAAGTAGGCTGGGAAGATAAGCTCATGGTGAAATCGCATGGTAATGAGCCTTAGCAAGATGGCGAGGAAGAACGGGATGAGCCAGAGCGAGATGTGGTGCCAGTTGCCGAAAAGAGCTTCATATGTCTCGCGAGTGAACGTGATGCCTTCGCCTTCGATGCCTGCAGCGACTTCAAACCCAGTCTCGACCAGGAAAGCACCAACACCACCGATCTACAATACATGGAAAGCAACGATCAGACTCGAACACAATGAGTTGAGTAGCGAGGAAGAAGATACTTACGCAGCCAACGAGAATGTGGCGAGGGAAGAACCCGACCAAAACACCGAGCCGGAAGGTTCCAAGCAGGAGGAAGACGAGACCTGTATAGCGTGTTGAATGAAGCTGAGCTCAAGGAGTTCATCAACGGAATGCGCGTCAGACTTACCAGTAAGGATAGTCGAGAAAGCAAAGCTCGCCATAGTGGTAGCAATGATGACGTGGGGCTAAGGGATATCAAGGACCTAGTGTCAGCCCAAATAGGCGAAGGCACCGTTGATCGAGAAGCTGGATACAAACTTTATCCTCTCCAACTTTTGCTGTGATTACATTTACGATGATGTGAAAGAATGGAACAGCTGACAATATGGATGGACGGTTAGCACATC
This sequence comes from Udeniomyces megalosporus, assembly GCA_039545415.1. Classification (NCBI taxonomy): domain Eukaryota; kingdom Fungi; phylum Basidiomycota; class Tremellomycetes; order Cystofilobasidiales; family Mrakiaceae; genus Udeniomyces; species Udeniomyces megalosporus. Next base: position 45,484 of record BCKM01000014.1, on the reverse strand, counting down.
AACCTAAGGCTAGCAAGTAAGCACTACGAGACAAACAAACCTTCAATCATCATCGATCCATTGGCGCCTCTGAAGATACTGCCTCCGAGGACGAAGACAAGCTGAGAGACGACACAGGTGAAGAAGAACATGCTCGTTCCAACTAGGGGAGAAGGAAAGCAAATAACGGGTCCGGTACGTTGGCTTAGTCTCGGCGAGGGAGGGAATCCGATCTGAGGAGGTCACGTACTGCTGCCAAAATCTGTGAAGATCGAGTTGGCAGGGAAGGCGATCATGCCATCTAGATAGATAGCCAGTTCAAACAATACAGAGCTCAATTGATGCGCTGGGACAAGGATTGAAGCTAAGGCTGATCACTCACATGAGACTCCGTCCAAGACGTTGAGCAAAAGACCCAAGCAGACTGCGGGAATAGCTTTGAATGGTGCAACGATAGCCTCTCGATAGATCTGCTGGGCAGTCGGCCTCGGAGGACGGTTAGGAAGACGAGACTTGAGTGACTTGATCGAAAACTTGGAAGACTTGATCGAATTGGGCGTCGAGGTCCTGGCGAGCAGAGGAGTATGTTCGTCTTGTTGAGGTTCGTCGGGACTGGCCCATGTGGGACTAGAGATGGACACCTGCGGCACAGACTGGACCGATACATCAGGCGAGGACGGAGCTAGCTTGCGAGGGTTTGCTTTGGGGGTCACGGAAGTGGAAAGCATTCGGTCGTCGTCGCTATCTGAGGATTCTTGAGCGTCCAATCGTTGTATTCCGATAGGTGTCGAACCGAATCGAAGATCATTCGAGGGACTGTTGCCCTCGTTGGCCATTCTCGAGGATAACGCTGAGGGTCCGCTCTGTGGCTCGGATGGGGAAGTCGGAAGTGATGCGAGGGTGGATAGCTGACCGGTGGAGTGGGTGTGAGGTTCGAGCAATGCTAGTGGTTCGGGACGGTGACCCTCTCGAGACATAGAGTAGGATCGAGGCTTCGACATGGAAAGGCCAGAATAACCAGACGAGGGTTGATCGTGATTTGCTAGGTCAGCGAGACGAGCCGTCGAAGATCTGATTGACGACTGAGTAGCAGAGAAGGAAGCCGGTAGGAAATGATGAGGAGCTTGAGCGGAGAATCTTGTCGGGGAGGTCGGATGATGATGCAATCAGGCAGAATGGTAGATACAAGACCGCATTACAGCAAGATCCGAACGTCAGCTCGAGTACAGGGGGCACGACACTCTGACTTCACAGACCTTCTAGCTCCAACACCGCCCCCGAACGGCATGCCCTGGTCACTACTGCTCGCGCTAAAGCGACTGATAGACGAAGCGTCTTCCGCTGCCTCCTCGTCTCTTTCCCTCGTACCTCCGTCAGAATTGGCTGCGTTTTGGGAGAACCGATGAGACTCGATATGGTGCTTGCGAGCGAAGGAGCGAGAGGTTGGCATGTGAGATTCTTGCTTCGCGGAAGAGGAGAAAGCGACCGCAGGGTCTCGAGCGGGCATGGCGTGAGAACGGTGAGTGATGAGCGAAGGGAAGGTGAGGGAGGGTTGGACGAGGGACCTGGGCTTGGCACCGAGAAGAAGGTGGGACGAAGGGACGAGAGGTCGCTGTCAGTGTGTAGGTTGATTGGCGGTAGGGAGAGTCAGGGGAGGGGAGGGGAGGACGTGGTGAGAGATTATCGGCAGTGAGCGATAAACGAGAGACAAATAAACCCAGATTCTGCCAGATCCCATTCACCTCGCCTCCCACTCATCGAATCGAGTACAATATCCGCTATCTACCATATCAACCAAAACATGACAACAGAATATTCCCCAGATTTGACACCCTCCCAATCCGTCGACTCGGTTCGACCCAGCCAGATCCTCTCGCGCCTAAGCTGTCCCTCAACGAGAATTCATCAAGACACGAGCCATGCAGAATATCTCGATAGGGTGAACGCCAAATTGCGCGCCATGAAAAAAGGCAACAAGGGAAACCAAAGGAAGGAAAGCGAAGTGATTGACAGGGGGATCAAAGTGGAAAGGACACAAAGAGACATGCTTATGCTCGACCTCCAACCTCTGCGCGCGAAGAAAGCGAAAGGCCAAGCACAGTGATCAGCTCGGATGGCGCGTGAGATACAGCGGGAACAAGGCAGAAGCGGGCTTACGCTCTAGCTGAGCATCGATAGAGTCTCCCTCTTCCATTTCCAGCGAGCCAGGGGTGTCGTCATCCTCGACCTTGTTACCTGCAGGTGGCAAGTATGATATCATCGTCATCAGAATTATGGTCCACGGAATTTTACGCTGGTCCATGAGATACGCGTACCATCGCAAAGGAATCTGCAAAGTGGCCGAGCAGGGAAGGATGTTGACTCAGTTCTCGTCAAACGTCACTGGACTCGTCGAGTAGGAAAGTGCGGTGAGATCGATCGCCGGGGAGGGCAACCAAGGTGGCTTCACCCAGGTGATGGGCCTTTGTCTTGCCAAAAAAGAAAAAACGACGCGGTTCCCATGGCGTTGCGAGAACAGGAACATGTTCCTGAGAGCTCCCAACGATGCTCACCTAACGGTGTCGACGGACTTTCCAGCTCTGGAAGCGTAAGCTGCCTTGAGCTTAGAGAACTTGGTGGTGGTCTTGATTTTGAAGTGAACTTCCTGGCCATCAGACGAGACGACCTGGAATGACGGAAAGAGGTAGAGGTCGGACCGTCAGTATTGGGCTGAGGGTGAGTCGTGATTGACTGTGGTGTGTATTTTGACCTTGATGTTGATTGGCTCTCCCTTCTCCTTGGCAGCTGGCTCGGGCTTAACTTGGGGCTCCTGCTCGTTGTCTGACATGATTGGGGTGATGAGGTGGTGGTCGTCGTCGCTGAACGTTGTCTCCCCCTTGGAATGATTTCGGGAACTCTCGACTCCCACTGCTCCCACTACAGACGTCCCCTCCTCGACTCCCCTCTCACTCCCCTCCCCGACCCCTCATCTCTCACAATGGAGCGAACCCCAGTCCAGAGTCAGTTCACCTCGGCTGCTAGCACAGTAGATGTCGCAGAGCAGAACATCGCCGTACGTCCTCGCTCTTTTCCTCGACCAGTTCCTACCATTTCCTTCTGCCTCGATCCTACTTCTCGCCTCTCCAACACCACCAGCGACCTCGCTTCCTCCCAATTATCTTCTCCTACTTTGTCGTCCAAACACCCCACCGTTCCGTCCCACACAGCTCCCAAGCCGGAACTAAGCCGCTTTCGTTTCCCTTCCGAGTCTCGTGGCAACCAACGAATCCACTTCCTCCTGCGGATTCCCTGCTCCCTTGCTCACGTCCTTTCACTCTTTTCTGTCGGTTATTGGTCGTATGGTTGGGTCGCGATTCGACAGATGTACGTCTCATCTTCGTATCCTTCAACGGCCGTGCCCGACTTGGCAGCGCTGACGTTCTTACCACTCGTGTTCTCACTCAACTCCCTTCTTGCATTTGCTCATTCTTAGCTGGAAGATGAAGAAGCTCATCAAGAACCTTGATGCTGCTCGAGGAAACGGAACTTCCATGATTTCCCTCGTCATGAAGCCCGGAGTCCGTCCTCTCCTGATATTTCCACCCCCATCCGTCGACAGAGGCTGATGATCCAAATCACCTTCCACCTTCTCTCTCTCCAGTCTGCCATCTCGGACTCCCAGGCTATGTTGACGCACGAGTACGGTACTGCCAGTAACATCAAGTCTCGAGTCAACAGACTCTCGGTTCTCTCGGCTATCTCGTCCGCTCAGGCCAGGCTCAAGCTCTACAACCGAGGTCAGCCCTCTTCTTTTGAGCCAACGTTGTGACCTTTGACTGGACTGACTTGTAAACAAAACCCAAACCCCTGTAGTTCCTCCAAACGGCCTGGTCCTTTACGTCGGTACCATTCTTACCGATGAGGGCAAGGAGAAGAAGGTCTCGTTCGACTTTGAGCCTCACAAGCCTATCAACACGTAGGGTCATCTTGTCTCCTTCTGACCGTTTGAAATGTTTAACTGACGGAGGCCGATTTATAAATTCTTCAGTACCCTCTACCGATGTGACAACAAGTTCCAGACTGGAGTTTTGATGGAGCTGCTCGACTCGGACACCAAGTTCGGATTCATCATCATGGACGGTTCCGGAACGGTTCGTATTCGTGATCATCTGAACATATGGATCTGATCGAGCCAGAGGCTGAGTATCTCCGGCAGCACTGCCTTTTCTCCTCTCCAGCTCTTTGGTACCCTTTCTGGAAACACTCGACAGATTCTGCACAAGTTCTCGGTCGACTTGCCCAAGAAGCACGGTCCGTTCCGTCGCTCGACTAGTGTACCTGATGTCTAGGCTCACCACTCAGTGAATCTTGATTCCGTTTCTTTCAGGTCGAGGAGGTCAGTCCGCGCTTCGATTCTCGCGTCTGCGAATGGAGGCCAGGCACAACTACGTTCGAAAGGTCGCCGAGCATTCGGTCCAGCACTTCATCACCGATGACAAGGTCAACGTCCAGGGTATCGTCCTCGCTGGTTCGGCCGACTTCAAGTCTGAGCTCAACTTGAGTGATCTCTTCGACCCTCGATTGGTCGCCAAAGTCGTCAACATCGTCGACGTTTCGTACGGAGGTAAGTACCTCAACATCGAACCAGCCATACATCTGACAGCCGTTCTGACTGCCTCCTTTCTCGTTCACGTCCAGGTGAGAACGGATTCAACCAGGCAATCGAGCTCGCGGCCGACTCGCTCAGCAACGTCAAGTTCGTCCAAGAGAAGCGTCTCATCCAGAAGTTCTTCGACGAGATTGCTCTCGACACCGGCAAGTTTGTGTTTGGTATCGATGACACTCTCAAGGGTCTTGAGATGGGAGCGGTCGAGACGCTCATCGTTTGGGAGAACTTGGACATGACTCGATACGTCCTGAGGAACGCTGCTGGTGGTGCGTTCTCTTGCTGCCTTTCGTCACTTGTCTCTGATCTGTCTGATCTGATCGGAACAAACCCTCCCACAACTTGCAGAGGAGACCGTCGTCCACGCCAACAAGGAGCAGGAGAAGGACCGAAGCAAGTTCATCGATAAGTCGACCGGACTTGAAATGGAGAACGCTCAGGAGCCTCAGCCGCTGCTCGAGTGGTTCACGGACAAGTACAAGGACTTTGGTGCTACCCTCGAGTTTGTCACCAACCGATCCCAGGAGGGTTCTCAGTTCCAGAAAGGTTTCTCGGGTATCGGTGGTCTTCTCAGGTGCGTGCTCCACGGACTGCTTGACCGTTCCATCGCTCTAGAATCCCGGTGTACTGACGCCTGGTCGTATGTTCTTGTGTCGATATCAGGTACAAGGTCGACTTCGTCACGCTGGGAGAATTCGAGGAGGGCTCGGATGACGAGTTCTACTCATCTGGAGACGAGAGCTCGGACGACGGCTGCTGAGGGTCGTATGACCTCCTCGTCGAGGAACGAGAGGAGGCAAGGGAACCAAGGAGGGCGTCGTTTGGCTCAAGCGTCCCGCCAGCCCTGTCCCGCGTCGAGGTCCTGTGCCTCACGCTGCTGGCCCTCTCCAGTCACTCTGCCCGCATTTAAATCTTCTTTGTCTTTACCCTGTGTCGATACCCAAGCATGTTTCTTTCTGTTTCTGCTGTCGAATGAGAGTTGGTTGAGGAGGTCAGTCGATGAGATCGAGTCCTTCGCCATCCGGTCATCTCGTTCTCTAAACCGTCTTCCCGACAGAGCCTCGACTTGCACGTCCACCCAACAATCAATCAGTCTGAATGCCATCATCAAAGTTGGGGTCCTCAACCACAATCTCCAAGAAGTCGTCCTCGGCAGAAGACTCGAGCTGGGAGAAAGTCGACACACCTGTCGCCGCAGCAGAACGTCCTTCCCAAACTCCTCCCTCGTCCCAAGAATCATTGCTCGTGCTCAGCGCCCAGGACGTCTCTCAAGTCATACTCAACCTTCCACTCGACCTCCTCCTCGAGAATCAAGCTTCCGCTTTCGCGTCCTTCTCCTCCTCCAGGGCGTCGACCGATGATGCCGTTCAAGCTCCTCCCAGAGCTTCTCTCACCTTGCCGGACTTCACCACCCTCGTTATGCCATGCCACGACTCCACGGTTGGCACTGCTGTCAAAATTGTCTCGGTTCCCCGAGCTGATCGCCCAGATGGAGGTCTTCCAGGATCAAATGTCCTCATCGACGAAGCCTCGGGCCGGGTCGTCGCTATCTGTCGCTCCGATGAACTCACGGGTGTCCGAACAGCTGCTGGCTCAACGGTAGCTACCAAGCTGCTGGTTGAAAACCAAGGTTCATCGAGAAAGCAGCTCGTAGTGTTTGGTGCTGGTGTGCAAGCGTTCTGTGGGTCCATCATCTGCGGTGCTATATCACGTCTCGACTTGCTAACGTCATCTTGATGTGCCGCTCGTCATAGGGCATATCCATCTGCACCTCCAACTACTGTCGTCATTGGAGCTCGTGACCCTTGTCGGCCGTCCTTCTGACTCGCCATCGGCTCGGACGGTAGCGCTTATCGCCCGGCTATCAGGTCTTCATCCCAACGTCACTTTCGCTCATTCTTCGTCGCCAAACTTTGACCGAGGGCAAACGGTGCATAACGCTGACATCATTATCTGCTGTCAGTAAGATGTCTCGCCTGCTGTCCATCGCGTTCGCTGACTTGATCTCGACTGACCCCGTTCTACGCATCATTCATCGCTCAGGTACGCCTTCTACGATCCCGCTGTTCCCAGCCACCCAACCACGCCGAGGCACACACCTCATTATGATCGGATCTTATAAGCCACACATGGTCGAGGTCGAGCCTGAGATGCTCAAGCGAGGTGGCGTCATCTTCGTCGACGGCAGGGAAGAAGTCCTGCGTGAAGCTGGGGAGTTCCAAGCATATGAGGGGCAGATGTGCGAGCTCGGGACTGTTTGCGTCGAGGCCCAAGGAAGAAAAGCTTTGGAGACCTGGGACAAGGCAGGAGGAGATCTGACCATCTTCAAGTCTGGTAAGTCTGCATCTAGCTGTGCGTGTGTGGTCAATTTTTGCTAACGTGTGACCGATCTTCTGCAGTCGGGCTTGCACCCCAAGACGTCTCCATCACAAAGCTAGTCGTTTCGCGTGCCGAGGAGCTTGGGCTCGGAGTCAGGGTACCTTACTAAGGCGCGATGCGTAGATGCGTAGATGCAGTAGGAATCTGAGGATAATGGTACATGAAATCTGAGAGGATAACTCTAGATGTCGTGATACTAAGTGATACAGTCGAGCTTGATAGAGTATCACTTGGCATCCTTCTTTGCATTCTCGGCTTCGTACTCTCGTGCTGATGGGTGAGGACACAGATGAGTCAGGTTAGCCAGGGAGCATCACTTGCGGCAAGAGAAACGATACTCACTAGCCTTCTCGATGTCGACTTTACCAAGATCGGCGTTGGTATGCATCTGGTTAGTACCGCCTCGAGTCTGGACATATTACAGAAACGAGATGAGCACGATAGCGGCCAATCCGATATACAACTGCAAAGACTCACATCGTCCTTCATGAAATGCCACACAAGAGATCCTATGATGGGCCGAAGATACCGTCAGCATATCATCACGATCACACGAGGGAATTGCTCCAGACTGACCGCCTCCCAGAGTAAAAGCGATCCCCACGAAGAACAGGAGCGGCAGGTCTGAAGAGGGCGCACACAGCCGTTAGTGAGAACGCAGTCGGCAACGTGATGAAGGGGGGACTTGCTCTCGAATTGAACCTTTGGCGTCGCCCCAGAGGCGAAAAGGTTTTCTTTGTGCAGAGAAGTGTCGCTGCGCCATCAAGACGAGAGCAAAGGAGGGTATGTCAGCGTCCATCAGCTCGTACTTGCTTGACTGTTTGGACGTCAGTACACACTTTCCATGCCTTGGGTCACGAGTCGAAGTCGTCTTGGATTCCATCGCTCGAGTGACTCTAGGGTCGGTAGATCGGAGCGTTGAACATGAGGAAAAGGTCCTGACAGCCGTGGAGCGAGCTAGTAATTGCGATGGGATACCAGTTCGAGCTACAGAAAGAGGAGTCATGGTCGTGTTGAGTGTTGGAAAGAGGTGGATGGAGAAGTGGATGGATTGAGAGACGATATATCGATTCAAACTCAGCCCCGGCTGATCAGTGACGTCACCCATCGTTACGGAACCTGCAACTCATTTTACTTTCTTCCCAACTTCTTCTGCTCCATCTCCCCACGGAAAGATATTGGCTCAGATGTCGGTCAAAGTTCTCATTGCGTCGTTCAGCCATGGCGATCTAATCAAGAACCTCATCCAGGCCAGCAAACATGCCACTCCCTTCACGTCCTCCAGAACTCTGAGCAGCCTGCTCCTTCTTCGCCGCCTTCCGGTCCTTCTTTGCTCTCGCTTTCGATACACCAGGAACAGCCTCCTCTACCTCTCGCGCTACTCTATCTAGTCCCTCGTAGTCGAGCACTGCTGCAAGGCAGAGTTTGAGGTCGGCTCGATCTTGAGTCGAGAGAGAAGCAGAAGATATCGGCTCCGATAAGAGAGTGTGGATTCGTCGACCAGCGTAGCATCGATGAGGTGGAGGATACAACGAGGAAGGAACGAGAAGGATTTGAGCGAGAAGCGACGTCTCGTGAAGAGATTGTAAGAGGTGTGACGTGAGATGAACGGCCCTTTGAGTGATTTCTAGACTTCGAGGTTCGACAGCAGGAGGATTCGGTGATACGCTCGACCCTGAGCCGTTCAGGGACACCACCCAGGCATCCCACTCTCGTACAGATTGAATACCACTCAACAGCATCCCTTCGATCTCGCTCTTCCGTGGCCGATCTTTTACTGGACTTCCCTCTTGAGCGAGAGCGTGAAGTACCCATCTGATAGCGACGACCAGAGGTTTCAATCGATCCGGCAAGGCTTCCACCAGCGGGGTGAGAGATGAAGTCAGATGCAGGAGCACACGCTGACGATATTCGATTGGTTGCAGAAGGATCGGGCGGGTTGGATCAGGCGCTGGAGCCAATCGTGCAGCAACAGTCTGGAAAAGTGCAAGCTGATGTTGGGTCGAGACGATGGGCACGAGCTTGGGGAGGAAGAGCGATGAGGATCTGAGGTATGTCTGGATCGATGGAGTCGGGATTGGTTCAGGCTCGAACGCATCGACAAGACCATGAGGCGATGTGCTTGATGTAGCCAACTCGGCCTCGTCCCCATCTTGAGTCATCTCTCCATCGTCTGAGGGAAGTCCAGCGTCGAGGACTGGTGATGTCAAGTTTCCCGAATCGCCAATGCGTTCTTCGTCCGTGAAACCCTGTCCCACGCCACCAAGTCCGATTTGCTCGTGCGTCCGTTCCTCATCTTGTCTCAGTCGTTCCTCCGCTATCCGTTCAGACTCCTTGGCTCGATCCACTGCCTCTGTTTGATCGAATGCGATCCCAACTCCTTCGTCGAGCAGAGCCCAACACGAATCTCTGATGCCATCACCAACATGCCTCGCGATCGAGACGCGCTGCGTATCCTCCAGCCACAGCTTGGAAACGTATCTGCCATCCCTGATACAGCCTGCGATCTTGGGACTCAAGTCTCCGTTCTCCATAGCCTTGACATAGAGCGAAAGGATTTCGTCCCTGTGTGGCGATGGCGGCGCGGTCGAAGAGGGGGTGATGATGGAGACCTGCATTGCCGATCCGGGAAGAGCATAGGAGAGGGCAGATTCGATGAGTTGATGGATGATGACGTCGATTTGGTCTTCTGAAAGGGGAAGGAACGACAATGCGTTGACAGTATCGGTAAGGAGAGAAAGGGCAGTATCGCCTGAGGACGGAGTGACCGGGGAGGTGAGACCTTTGGAGGTGCGTTTGGATTTGGGGTTTAAGCAGTCTCTCAAGGTGGATGCGACCCTTTCGAGTCTTTGGACAGAGTTCAACCCAGAGGGATGGAAGCTTCGATCGAACGCGTAAAGGTCGTTTCCGGCGAGCGCAGCGAACAGCGGGAGAATGCCGAGGGGTAACCGGAGTCTCTCTGCAAGCAGGTGTGAGTGGTAGGTCGTGATGGTAAGAGACGAAATGAAGTTGACGTGAGGGACTGGTGGAGGGAGTGGGGTGTTGTTGCGATAGAATGGCTTCTTTGACCGGTGCTTCGAGGGTTTCACGGCCTCGAATCCAGGCTCGATGGGCTCCTCTGGCTCTTCTGACGAGAACTCAACCCAGTTCCAAACCATCTCATCCAGAGGGACGTAGCCTCGACCCGCATTGGCGAAGACGACGAAATCTGAATCCTGACCGGCGACGTAACCATTTCGTTCCTCTGCGACCCTGACGCACTCGCTGTCGGCTTCGGACTCTGCCCAAATGGTCTCGATCCCGATGGATCTGGTCGCATCGACCGTTGCGGAAAATATCAGGGGAGGAAGGACAGTGCAGTCGTCAGGTTTGTAGGAAGGATGGGATCGAGAGGAAGGTGAAGTCAGGTGGAAGAGGGAGATAGGTCGGACGGATCGCTGGAGTCGTGCTATTTCGGTAGCTTGCTTGAGTTGAGGAGCAGGACCTGGTCGAGAGGAGGTGTATTCAGTCAATCAGTGACTGGCCAGAGATAGCACGAGTGAGACGAGAACAAGACAGAAAGTAAAGGTACCGTCAAAGACCATGATTGGCTCGAGTCCGACGGCCCTGAAAGCTTGGAAGGACCGAGCAAGGAGGAGGGCATACTCTAGATGCTCTCCACCGAACGACCAACGGAGATTAAAGTAAAGGGAGAAGATGAGAGACCATGCGTCGATGACGAGTGGAATTCTTTGGGCAGGGTCTTGGTGTTGGGTGGTATGGAAAGTGGTGGATTGGGTGATTGATCTCTTGTTCTCAACGAGGAATGTGGTGAGACCCTTCACGCCCATGGCCGTCGTGGAGGAAGACTTGTGGATAGCAGGGGGAGGAGGAGGGCGTCGGCGATCATCGAAACGAACGAAATCATCGCCGTCTTGGTCCGGTCGAATGCCTTGGTCAACGACCCAACCACCAGCATGGTACACGATCCTCAGTTCGTCCACCACGTCGCAGTTCAAGTATCCCGTCTCCTCTCCATCCCTACAAACGACCTCCTCGCCCAACGCGTCATCGACATCGCCAAATCCACCACCCATTCCGCCGTCGCTTTCGAGAAGGGTTCGTCGCCATCTGGGATCAATTCTCGATCTACTCTTTTCTGTCTGACAATCTTGCTCTACTCCTCGATAGCATGTTCTGCGTTCGGAAAGTTTGCTCCCTCTGCTCTTGAGCCCCTCCATATCGAGATCGTCGCCCGTCTCTCGCAGCAACCTTCGAGCGAGTCTCTACATCCAACCGGCGCCAACCCGACCGGGTTTGCCATTCATGATGGCGACCATCCCGACATGCTAGATGAGGACACGAACAGAGTTGGAGGTCTCGTTAGAGCAAACGTCGTGAGTCCAACACGCCTGTGTTCCTCTCATCAATAGGGATCGTCGTCTTTCGTAGCTTGCCTGACCACGACTTCATCTGCAGCAACACGTCTATCGAGCCCCTCAAGCTTCTCTTCTTGGACTTGATCGGCTAGCTATTCAAAAAAAGGAAGAGGCTGCAGCAAAGCGAAGACTGGACGACAAGACCCCCCGCAACGATGCTTCAAATGGAGGAAAGAGAGCAAAGCTAGCTCCCCCAGAGCCAGAGGATACTGGAGAAGCTCCGATGTTCAAAGGTAAGGGGTCTCATCAGTACAAGACCGCTCTGAGACTCTGTAACTTCTTTATTCTGACAGACCGTCGCCGTGTCAGTTCCTGTATTGCCTCCTCGACCAAACAACGTTCGACAGCGAGGCGAGGAGACGCCTTCACATGGTCCTGGGCTGAGTGATGTGGCGAGGAAACGGTTGGAAGAGCATCGAAGGTCGAGAGAGAAGCAGCGGGGTCAGTCATCAGTCTACGTCCTTCGATGCTTCGCGTTCGCCCGATCGTTAACAGAGTCTGCCGGTTCGTTCTCACAGAGGGTCTACCTGTCGAAGCAGAGTCATCGAATAAATCCCAAGGTCTTGGAGACTTTCAACGTCGACTCAACAAACAAGAGAGATACCAGCAGGAGGCCAGAGACGGCAATCGGGCCAGCCTTCCAGGCAAGCCTTCGTCGGGCGGCCAGGGAAAGAGCTGGGAGGATGCTCCCACACCAAGGAGCGAGCGTGGCGCTGCTTCTGGCGATATAAGTGTCCGAGTGCCGAATAGAGGCTGGGATGAGACGCCCAGAGCCAGACGGGACGAAGGAGTGTTGGGCGATCGAGGGAGAGGATCAGGTCGTGAGCACTGTCTCTCAATTGGTCTCGAATATATGGTCGTCTGTGAACGCCAAATTGATTTCTGCTCATCCTCGCATAGCCTCAAGATCGTGGGATGCAACGCCACGTGCTTCATCCTCCCAAACGCCTCGGACGGATCGACGAGGTGGACGGCTAAGCGATGACTTCACTCCAAACATGCGAGAATGGGAGGAAGAGCAAGTTAAGCTGGATCGTGACTGGTACGAGAGTGAAGGAGGAGTGGTCAGTCTGAACAGTCCATCAGGCAACCGAGTTGGCACGAGCTAATCCTATAACGTTGGCGCTGTAGGCGGGAGATGAGGACCACAATCCATTTGCACAGTATGAAGACCTTGGGCATGCCCAGGAAGAAGAGATGGCCAAGAAAGCAGTCGTCCGTCCATCCATTTCGATCCAGGTCACTCGTTGCTGCTGCGGCTATCACGCACTAAACAGATTCACATTCTGATGTTTGCCATACACAGAAGAAAGTCACTGCTCGCCAAGCACAATACGTACGTTTCCTCGTGACTGATGTATCGTAGCGCAAGATGTTGTACTCACTACATCAACCATCATAGAACGCCGACAACGACATGTGGGAGAACAATCGAATGAATACAGCAGGAGTGACCTCTCGAGCGGCCCTCGACATGGACTTTGATGATGACTCGTCTGAGTCTCGCGTCCACGTCCTTGTTCATGACCTCAAACCACCTTTCCTCGACGGCAAGACAGCTTTCACAAAACAGCTCGAACCTATCAATCCCATCCGAGATCCTACCAGCGATATGGCAGTCTTCTCGAAGAAGGGCAGTGCGTTGGTCAAGGAGAAGAGAGAGCAACAGGAGCGCGCCAAGGTAAGCCGCTATCAACGTTTCTGACCATTCGTACCTGACGATACTGAGACAGGCTCGGCTTCTCACAGGCTGCCGCAAAGCTCGCATCGATTGGAGGAAGTACACTCGGTAACATCATGGGAGTGAAAGAAGAGACCGAAGATGGAGCTGATGCTGGAGGTAAGCTCACCTCGTGAGGTTGAGATGGCTTGCCGGATGACAGTAGCTCATACGTGTCTTGATCTTCACACAGGCGATCAACAAGCTGACGGCAACTACAAATCGGAATCTCAATTCGCCACCCATCTCAAGACGAACAACGGAGCCTCCGCCTTTTCGCGTTCCAAAACGCTCAAGGAACAGCGAGAGTACCTGCCTGCGTTTGCTTGCCGAGAAGACCTAATGAGGACGATCCGAGAGAACCAGGGTAGGTCAGATTTCGCCTCGACGTTTTTGCCAGATCACAGGGAGGCTGATTAGGATTCCTGACGCAGTTACCGTCGTCGTCGGAGAGACTGGATCAGGGAAGACAACACAGCTAGCTCAGTTTCTGTATGAGGAGGGATATTGTAACTACGGCATGATTGGCTGCACTCAGCCTCGTCGAGTTGCCGCCATGAGTGTTGCCAAGCGAGTCAGCGAGGAGATGGAGGTGAGTGCATGTTTAACCTTGTTCCTTTTCTTCGGATCAACCTGATCGCATCTGTACTCTCTAGGTTGAGCTTGGTGCACTTGTTGGGTACGCCATCCGATTCGAGGATTGCACATCGCCAAAGACAAGGATCAAGTGTAAGTCTACATATCCAGCCCCGGCGCGCCCGGTTTGATCGATGATTCAGACTGACACAGTCCTTACAGACATGACCGATGGTGTCCTACTGCGAGAGTCCCTTAATGAGGGCGACCTCGACCGATATAGTGTCATTATCCTGGACGAGGCCCACGAGCGGTCGCTGAGTACGGATGTTCTGATGGGTCTGTTGAGGAAGAGTGAGCCTCGTTACCACGCCTCGACCTGTGGGCTTACAACAGTCGAGCTGATACAGTGTTACTCGCCAGTCCTGACTCGCCGAAGGGATCTTAAGCTGATCGTCACTTCGGCTACGATGAACTCGGCCAAGGTTCGTGCTTCATGCAAATCGTCGTCTGAACTCCATCGTTGATGTCGAAACCGCCTGTCTTTCAGTTCTCGAATTTCTACAGCCAAGCTCCAACCTTCACGATCCCCGGTCGTACTTTCCCGGTCGAGATCTTCCATAGCAAATCGCCATGCGAAGATTACGTCGATTCAGCTGTCAAGCAGGTACTCCAAATACATCTCTCTAATCCTCCTGGCGACATTTTAGTATTTATGACGGGCCAGGAGGACATCGAGGTCACTTGCCAAGTTGTCGAGGGTATGTCGTCTCTCTGCATGGCGATCCCTGCATACTTGAAAAATGCCTCTGACCTTGTGACCAAATATCCGTCAACAGAGCGTCTATCCCAACTCGACGATCCTGCTCCTCTGGCCATCTTGCCGATCTACTCGCAAATGCCGGCCGATCTTCAGGCTAAAATCTTCTTACCAACTCCGGATGGCAGACGGAAGGTCATTGTCGCGACTAACATCGCAGAGACCTCATTGACAGGTGTGTCTTTCCGCAATTTATCTCTATCCCGGATCACGTGCTGACGCTGCTCCTATCGGCCTTAGTCGATGGAATTCTATATGTTGTCGACGCTGGTTACTCGAAGCTCAAGGTCTATAATCCAAAGGTCGGTATGGATGCCCTCCAAATCACGCCCATCAGTCAGGCCAACGCAGGTCAGCGAACCGGCCGAGCTGGAAGGACCGGGAGCGGGTAAGTATTGCATGGAACGCGTTGGTGATGGCCTCTACTGCCATATGTTTCCGACTGACGTAATCGTCTTGGTACTTTTATCGCCACATATTCGTTTTCGGTCTCACCAGGTTCTGCTACAGACTTTTTACCGAGATGGCTTACATCAACGAGATGTTTGAGAACAATATTCCAGAGATCCAACGAACCAATCTCGCCAACACTGTTCTGCTACTTAAGTCTCTGGGTGTCAAAAACACGCTCGAGTTTGACTTCATGGATCCTCCACCACAAGTACGATCCGAATCTTGTCTACTTACGAGCAAGAAACTTGCTGATATCGTCGACATGATTCACATCTTCTAGGAAAACATCATCAACTCAATGTATCAGCTCTGGGTTCTCGGCGCTCTCGATAACATAGGCGATCTGACTTCCCTTGGTCGAAAGATGTCTGACTACCCCATGGAACCTTCTCTCGCCAAGATGCTCATCGTCTCCGTAGACTACAAGTGCGGTGCTGAGATGCTCACCATCGTCTCAATGCTGTCCGTGCCTTCGGTCTTCTACCGACCGAGAGAGAGACAAGAGGAGAGCGACGCAGCAAGGGAGAAGTTTTTCGTACCAGAGAGCGATCATCTCACTCTCTTGCATGTCTACACACAATGGAAGAGTAACGGGTGAGTCTTTTTACTCGAATTGCCAGGTAACAAGGACAGGCTGATGATACTCCGTGATCCAGATACCGCGACGATTGGGCCATGAAGCACTTCCTCCACCCCAAGCTGCTGAGAAAGGCTCGAGAGGTTCGGGGGCAGCTGGAAGATATTCTCAAGTCGCAGAAGCTCGAGATTCTGTCTGTTGGAACCGATTGGGACATTGTTCGGTAAGCCTCTGAACCCGCTCGCACGAGCTAAAGCGTGTCCAGCTGACGAACGGATGCATTGTGGCACGTCAGAAAATGCATCACTGCCGGTTACTTCCATCAAGCCGCCAGAGTCAAGGGAATCGGAGAATATATGAACTGTCGTACAGCTGTAAGTGGTTGCCGCCTCTCCATGAGCGTAATGCAGGATCTTGGATTCAAACGATTGGATTTCCCAGGCACCTTGCGTCTTGCATCCTACCAGTGCTCTCTACGGTCTCGGCTGTAAGCATTCCGGCTGTTCGATGAGTGGCAGTATCTTCTCTTGTTCATGCTCGCTAAAGATTGGCTCTTTTACTGGACACTTTGGGATCGCCAGTCATGCCAGATTATGTTGTCTATCACGAACGTCAGTCTAATCATGTATCGATATCTCATTGGTATCGTTGACTGATCTCTCTCACATATAACTCAGTGGTCATGACGAGCAAGCAGTACATGATGTGCGTTACATCCGTAGATCCATATTGGCTTGGTAAGCTCCCGACCTCGGACTACGCGATCTCAAGGTTCAACGCTCATTACTTGTCTACTCGTAGCCGAGCTCGGATCGGTCTTCTTCAGTGTCAGGGAAAAGAACTTCGATGGACGCGAACGAAGTCGAACGGCGCGAGAATTCAGCAAAAAAGCTGAGCTTGAGTTAGTCTCGTCAATTCATATGCTGTCCGGCTTTGAAAATCGTGCTGATTCCTTCGTCTTTCGTCTCACAGGATCGAGATGGCGCGTCAGCGAGAGGAGTAAGTGGCACTACCTGCAAACTTGGCGTCGGTTCTGCTCCACTCCGTGAAAACTGATCACAATTGCTGCCATTTGTCATTCAGAGCCTTAAAAGCCGAAGCTGCCAGGAAGGATGCAACGCCGATCTCGTCCACGCCCCGGATCGCTGGTGTTGGAATCAGTGCCACACCTCGTCGAACGGGTCTTCTTGGAGCGGCAGCTCGTCTTGGGAGCACCACCCGGGCCGGTTCCTCTACACCTCGGACACCTCGCAGGTCAGGCATTTAGGGCGGCCCCGATAGAATCAAATTTGTTTGAAACATGAAACACGGGCAGTTTGAGCTTAAATGATCTTTCACAGTAATTTTCAAGTCTAGCCGGGGGCAGCTCTCTGCCATGAGCCACACAAGTCAAGTCTGGACTGTCGTGGTTATCATTATCATTTGTTGCAATTATAAGGGTTTGAGAATTTACATCAACTACTCTGTTGGCCGTCGCAGCTTCGGCCATCCTACAATCTACCTGCTCGAACAGCCTCAGCTCTCATAGAAGGGCTCGACATCGAGCCCGGACGACTAAGTGGCGACGAGTTGGATAGTCGAGGGCGATTTCTGGTGATTCCCCTCAATCGTCTGAAAGAAAATGCGAAGTCAGTCATCACTCGCTTCGAGAATACGGGGTCAACTCGAAGAGCTCACGGCAACGGCCTTGTAGCGACCTTCGCTCTCGCACTTCCGAGCCAACGGGAGAACTTGAGGGCTGAAGCAGGAGCAGACACATCAACTTCAAGTTCAGATGAGAGGGATCCCCTAGATGAACGCACAAATTGTCCTCTTTCGGTGGTAAGCGTCCGCTTGATTCTGCGCCTTTCGGATCGGGTACGCCACTTTAAGTCGGGCGAGGACTTGTCGTTTAACGCTGTTCTTGTGGAAGTGAATTGCAGTAGCAACGGTGCAGCGGGACTCCCAGCGGAACAGCATATCGTCGGCCAAGTTTCGATAACGAGCTTGAGAGATTTGGGTCTCCTACTCAGAACGAAAGATAGTGTCAGAAGTCAAGACGTAGATGTTGCTTAGCATCGCCCGGAAATTGATCTCGTGAAGAGTAAGAGGTGCTGTACTGACTTTTTCCCAAAGCTGTGACTCCCGGAAGGCATCAATCCATCTGTCCCAGGCTGTTCGCAGCGTCACTTGACGACGCCGTTCCGCGCGAGCTACCTCCTCTGCTCGCCGAGCCGTCGATCGACGGGACTTTGAGAGCCAGTGGCTAAAAGCGCGATGCATCGCATCTGGTCAAAGAACGCGAGAGCGTCGGTAAATCCCAGAGTGGTGGCTAGAAGAGCAAGAAACCCAACTGACCATCGAGCTTGACATCTCGGAAGCTTTGCATCAAGCTGAGCTGCTCTCCATGACGAACGCAGCCGTCGATCCAGCGAGCAAAGGTTATGGCCACCACTCGGGTATTCTCAACCCTTGCAGTCTCTGCATACCGCTGTCGTAGCGAACGAAGTGAGCCTTGCCAGCGTGTGATGGTAAGCGATAAAAGCGTCTGAGAAACAAATCGCGATCAATAAGGTGCTGACTTGGAGACCTCTCAGACCAACGTAGGGTTAAACTCACAGTCTCTTGTCGTGCAGCATGAACACGATAGGCAGATTCAAGTACCTGTTTCCTGGCTTTAGCCGTTCGCCAAGCTGGAAAGACTTTCTGTCAGAATTACGTTGAGCTCATTCTGGCGATCAACCTTGACTTACAAGCGAATACTTTGGCGACGAGTCGGGTTTGGCGTGACTGAATCCATCGCCCCTGACGTTTCAGGGTCAAAGCAGAAGCCCATATGGCCCAGGCCCGGCGATTCAGGAGGAACTCGTGAGCGACGTCTGCCATGGTTTCCCTCCGTTTGCAGGAATGGTACGAAATCTTCCATCCGGCAATAATCTTTCCAAGAAGGGATCGTCTATCCTGACTAATAGCTAGGACTACATCCTGCCGCCGAGATTGGGCGAGGTCGGACCATCTGGTGAGGCAATGGACGACCAGTGCCTGATCAGCAAGGACTCGCTGCGTCCTTCCGAGAGCTGGAACGTTTGGTCAGCAAGGGTGAAAGGAGATGAAGACTCTACGATCGCAGACGGACTGACTTCCAAGCTCGACAGTCACGTAACGGATACGTTGAAGCCAGCGATCCAGAGCACGTTGCTTGCACCGTCTCTCGATAGATCTGACAAGCGTACGACCAGAGACGTTGGCTCTCCAATCCAGGAAGCTGTTCCGAAGGATCGGGAGAGCCGAGCGAGAACGGAATCGATCGACGTTGCTGACAAGGACCTAAAGGTAGAAAAGTAGTCAGCTTCGAATTCGCAATTATTCTATGGTCTGACTCACATCAATTCTGCGCATTCCTTGTTTCAAGTGTCGAAGACCATTCTCGAGAAGTTTCCTCCTCCGGAAACTGGCAACCTGTTGATTGTGTTCTCTAATGAAGGAAACGAGTTCCATGAGTAGCTACATCGTGAAGCCAGCTTGGCATGGAACACTTACACTGCCAATACCCAGTCATTCCAGGCTGATCTCATGATTCTCAAGTTCTGTCTCTCGCCTGTGACCACCGCTCTTTCGGCTCGGGCCGTGCTCCCCGACCAGAAAGTGAAAGTGAGTGCCAGGATGCGCCGAGCCTTGTGCTCAGACCATTGTTGAGCGAGCAGCTTCAGCTGCCGCGAGCGGGTTGTGAGTGCACTCCAGGCCTCAAAGTGGACTCGGACTAGCTCTAGGTCGGCTGCAGCTGCGACGCTTAGCAGGCGTTTTTGCATCCGCCAGTGCTGAGATCGGTTCCAGTATCAGCTATGTACAAGGGCGAAATCAACCATAGAAGAGATCTCACTCACTCGAATAGACCAAATCTGCAACCTTCGACGGATCCACTGCGCCACTTCGCGTTCTTTCAAGTCCATTGCCAGCCTCCATCTATCTCGCCTTCGCCTCTCCCAAACCGTTTTCCATCTCAGCCACGTTTTTCCGACCATCTTCTTCTCTTCTAAAACCGAGACTTGACAGAATCGTTCCTTTTGAGTGGCATGAAGATTCGTCCACATATCGAAAGAGCGAGACAGGGTTTGCTGAATCGAATACCGAGTCGCAAGCGCTTCAGACTCTCTCCGGTGTTGCAGGCCGCGTCGCCAGTGATTTAGAGAGGACGCAAGCAGAAGGTGAGAACGGGCTCTGTCGATCTGGTAGGTCGTCGTCTGCAACAAGAAGCATAGTCCGTCTCATCAGACCTTTCGGATCTATCTTCCTCTCTGACGTTAACGAGACAGCACAACTCACTAGAACCCATTCTCTACCCCGCCTCCAAACGTCCCAACATCGGCCCAGCAGACCGAGAGTGTGGAAATGATACGCTCGCCGCTCGTCCTCCTTCCGCATCTCTCTTTCCTGATCTTCTCTCTCCAGTTCCGCTTCGATGAGTGCTCTTGATTGTGAGATTTGTTTTGGAACTTTGGGTAACAGAGGTCGAGGGGCCGGTGCATCTTGCACAAGACGGGCATGGGGGCGTGATCTGCGACTGCTTGAAATGGCCAATGGATCTAGATTCTGATCGAGGAATGAAATCGGGGGAGATGGCCGTAGCGGAGTGGGCGTATAAAGATAGGCTGGCGTAGATGGAGGGCGATGGACGAGATATATTCGGGGTTGCGGATTTGATGGCAACGGGGAAGAGTCGATACTTTGAGGACGGCGAGGGTACTGTAGATTCCGGGAAGCAAGGGGCGTCGAAGTTTGTAAAGGGGGGGAGATGGAAGGATAACCTGGAACCCATGTATCGTGTGGATGATGTCGAGTGAAGATTTGGGGAGCATGGCGCTGCCCGTCGTTGGTGGATTGGGCGTGGAATTGATGATCCCCGCTTTGGCTGATGGTCCGGTCGTCGACGGATTCCGAATACGAGTCTGATTGGTATGATTCCTCATATGAAGGTGGAGGGTTAGGAGAGCTGGACTTGAGCGAGAGGCCGTCACTCAATGGGATCAAAGGTTGGGAGGGGGGGAGGGACGAAGGGGTCGTCGAACCGGGACCATGCTGCTCTTTCCATCGGTACCATCGAGTCTCCCAGTCTGGTCCAGGCATCATGCCGAGCTTGAGGATGAATTGGTAGTATCTGTGTGCCGAACGTGACCCGGTGGCTTGAGTTGATCAGCAAGGAACTCAGAAGGGGGACGTGAGGGCAACTGACTCTACATCATCCGCTGGATCGAGACCCCTCCTGCCTAGGACGAGGTTGTAGGCCCTGAAGATGTCGAGGAACGTGCTAGACTTGGGTCCAGCCTCGAGCACGATGGCTTCAGCTACCTTGACATCGAGATAGGCGGCGTTCATGGATGGGCGTGGGGCGCGTCTCTAGGAGATTGCCGAAAGTCAAACAAAACCACCTTTCCTCTTTTTTTTTTTTCTTCTTTTTCTTTTTTTTTCACCATTCCTCATCGTGTCGCACAGCTTACTCGAGAGACACGAGAGTCTTCAAGGTGGACACATCTTCAAAAGCCTCCAAATAATCATCTATCCAACCGATCTATGAAAAAATCCTCTCCTCTGATACACTTCTCGACCTTGGGCTGTTGATCAAGGATGAACCGTCAGCCACACAAGCACTGCGTACGTGGAAAGTATACAGAGTGACGAACCGGTAGAGAGCTTTTCGAAAGCTTCATTGACCTCCGAGGCCTTTTCGGTGCTGCCTCCTGGACGATCCGGATGACATAATTGCATTTGCTGACGCCAGGCGTTCTTGACCACAGCGTCGTCTGGGACGGATGATAGGCCGGTCAGACCGAGTTTACGGTAGTACAAATCGATATCGTGAACCTGACAGCCGAGATATACATGAATGTGAGTGAAAGCAAGCCATAAGGGGTAAGCTTGACTGCACATACGACTTTGCTTGAATTGGGAGAGGCTGCAGAGGCTCGAGCTCTTCTAGCACCCTGGAAGAATTCGGAAGTTTGGTGGATTGGTCAGACCATGAACAAAGGTTGCTTCATAACGACGTGAGTACTGACCCAAAGTTCCTCGCGAGCGAATTTCATGGCAGCCTCGAGCCGTCGCCGGTTCTCTTCCTCACGTAGTCTCTGTTGCGGGCATCGAGGACGGATTGTCAGTCCAAGATCGACCAAGAAGCTCGATCAAAGTGACGCTACTGACCTCTTCAGCTCGCCGAGCCTTTGCAAGTTTGGCCTCCTGAGGGATGAAAGGATGATAAAGATTGAAAACACTGTCAGTTAGGGCGGAGAGAGAAAAATGGTTGGATCATGGCAGTCATTCGACGAACCTGAAACTTTTTCTCGTTAGCTTCTCGCTTACTCCGTAAGCGATCGGCCTTTTGTCGTTTGAGATCGCTCTGTCGCCCGACAAGTCCAGCGACGGGTCAAGGTCAGCTGTTGCAATCGACATATCGGGCTCGTATGAGGATACTTACATCATGAAGCATGCGCTGTTGAAGTTCTTCAGCTTCGGCAGCGCGTCGTTTCTGTTCGGCAGCGAGCTTCTGTCGCTCGAGCAGACCCTGAGATGTTGTGACGAGTGAATGAGAGGCGTATCCCTGGTGCGAGAGGGTGCAGCCTCAAACTCACCTCTGCTGCGAGTCGCTTCGAGTCGGCTTCTAAGATTGGATTGAACGCTGATGGCTCTGACACGATAGGTTTTGATCCAGGGGAACCGATTTGGATGAGGCGACTTTGAAGCTCACGTCGGACAACCATCAGATTAGGAAGGATATCATCCAGGTCTCGTCGTTGATCTGATCGCAATGACTGAGCATGCAAGACAGGAACCGCATCAGCGACCAATGGGCAAACGATTCATCCGAAGGTTGATCAGTCTCACATGGATGTTGGGACTCGACCAATCGAGCCGTTCGGCCGTTTGTTTGCCGATGATCAATTGACAATCTGAAAATTGAGATGTTTTGAGATCGGGGGAGATCTCTTGAAATTTATGTAGTGTCGTTGACTACATTGTTGGACATCACGTTCGCGTCAGAAAACGAGACTGCTGCCACAGTCACCGTGGGACGTTACTGACCGAGTCTTCCCATCGACGAGACCCATCCTGATGCTTAAATTGTCGGACAGTCATGGTGAGAGGGTCGATGGCGGCAAGTGGTCGACTTCGCCGAGAGTCATCGTAGGCTATGAGTAATGGTTTCTGAGTAGGGAACGCCAGACGATCCTGAAGGACGAGAGCCGTTGGATTTCAACCATTGACCAAGACAGACCCGAGATCTATTGCTGGGATACTCACCACAGGTTGAGGTTTGTTCATCAGTCTGGACATGCTGCCACCACCAGGAAAGAGGACTCGTCTCTTTGCCCTCGTCCCTAGCTGACTCGAGTCTACTATCTAAATCACGGATCGAAGAGGAGCAGCAGGCATGCATCAGCAATAGCGTACCCGTATATGTCACGAAGATTTCTCGGGAGTTCACCTTGCTGAACATGTCCGAGCCTTCCTTGCCCTCACCGATAGGGTTGCCTATACGGAGGGGGATGAGGCGTGGTCGAGGTGGTCCAACGTCGAACGGAAGAGGTCGACCGAAAGGCGCCGAGAGCTCCGGAGATTGTGAGAGCAATTTGTCAAGCTCGAGGCGTGGACATCCAGGTAGGGTCCTTCGACTCGTACTTGGAAGAAAGAAAGCAGGGGGGATAGGGAACTGGAGGGACCTGGAAAGGCAACGAGAGGTGACATTTCAGCAATTGTCCTGTAGCGGACAAGCCCCAGGGGTATCACCTACTCGAATGGATGCTCTGATGATGCGGAGGCTTGAACCGAAAGGAGGAAAGGATATCCGGGGAGGGTATACCGAGCGAGACTGCCACCTGGTTGAGGAATGTAATAGAAGAGATCGGCGAGGAACGTGTATGCACATGTCCAGAATGGAACGACGGCTAGCTGGATCTCTGCATCGGACTGCGTACGGGTTGAGTGGATGAAGCCATGGGATAAAAGATGTGGGAAAGGAATAGGGGAATGCCGAGAAATCATGAGTGGACGGTTTCGGTCGAGGAGAGGACGAGGATCGACTAGACTGACACCAGCGAGTTTGTGAAGAGCAAGAGTAGCCTCGTGTATCTCATGCGCTGAGGGGAATTGCGGGGGAAGGACACGATGAAGCGGGTCTTGGGAAGGTCTAGCAAAGTCGAGAGAAGTGGATATCTGGCGAAGTTGGCTCGATAGGCCGATCGAGGTCGAGGAAGCCAAGCGGGCGAGGATCATCAACGACTGATGGTACAGGAGAGCTGACGTGGGCCCAGAGCGTTCGTTGTGAGAGAGGTCGTTGAGGGTGGTTCGGTGTAGGTGCTCAGGGATTTGGTTCGAGCACTCGTCACCGATCCGAATTCCCTCGCTCGTAACTTGCACTCAACCTTGCACCACCTCGACCACATGGCTTTCGTCACAATCTCTGGCTTCCCCTGCTCAGGCAAGTCCACCATTGTCAACAAGCTCAAGGCAGACTTTGAGCAAAGGATCGCTCAGGCCAATCTTGGTCTCGACCTCGTCATTGTTGGTGACGAGCTCGGTGTGCTCGGACGAGAGGTCTATTCTGGTATGTAGACCCATGGGTCCTCACTTGCTTCATCAACGACGAAGTCGCTGATCGTTGGAATTCTCAGAATAGAGAGCAAGCTTGAGAAGCCCGTCAGAGGTTCCCTCCTTACTACCGTCAACCGTAACCTGTCGAGGAAGAATCTTCTCATCTGTGACGGCATGAACTACATCAAAGGTCTGCGAATGACGTCAAGTCTTACTTGCTGAGCCTTCACATACTGACACTCATCAACATCATCGACCTCAAATAGGTTATCGATACCAAATGAACTGTTCCGCCAAAGAAGCAGGCGTCCGTCATTGCACCGTGGGTAGCTACCTCCTCGATGGCCGTTAGGAAAACCGCTGACATACCCTGCTCAACACTAGATTCACATCGTCGCTCCTCCAGACAAGTGTAAGGAATGGAATCGCACGAGGGATCCGGCGGAAGCTTACACAGAATCGACGTGAGTCTAGTCCTATCACGACCTCTGGACTTGTTCGTTGGAAGCAGGGGCCTCTACAGACCAACTGATCAGCTTCACTCTACTGCTCGCACTTCAGGATTGAAGCTCTTCTCATGCGGTTCGAGGAGCCCTCTTCCATGGCACGGTGGGACTCTCCACTCTACACGATCGCTTGGGACGATCCCGTCCTTCCATTCGACGATATCTGGGCGACCCTCACCAGTGGCGCCAAGAAGAAAGCTAACACTAGCACCGTTCCGGTGCGTCGTGTCCTGACTTGGGACGAATGGCCTCACCTCCTGAACTACACATTCGAACTACACATTGACACCCTACCTTGATCTGCACTTCTCGACAGAACGGACAAACTGCCCCGTCAACCATCGAGACCCTCCACAATACGACTTCTAGTTCCATCACCTACCTTCTCGAGCATCTCAGTCATTCGCCCCTTTCGCCGCACGTCAAACTTCCCCCTCCTTTCCCTGCAGCCGGCCTCTCACTTCCTCAACGGACCATCACGCTTAGCGAGCTACAGCGACTGAAACGTCAGTTCGAGTCTATTCAGACGGCTGGTTTCTCGCGTGGCGGTGCTGGCGTACTACGAGCTGGATGGTCAGAGAGGGAGTGGGCGGATGCCTGGGTAAGATTCCTCGAGATGCAATGGGGAACGTCGGCTTGATACCTGTGTTCATCAAGTTCAGTGCAAGGACCGACATCGTCGTTTTTGCGTTTGGAACCTGTGAGCGATAGAAAGCATGTGATATTCCTGACTGAGCCGTTCTCTCGGCAAACAACCACCCTCTCCATCCCGACAGGCGACAAGACGGCCTACTCGTCTCCGATCTTTGGACTGAATGAGAAACAAAAAGGATCAGACAGGAGTACGCAGGAGTTTGTGATCGGGATGACACCGTGTCGGCTGTACTCACGCAAGGTAGTAGTTGATGTATCCAGACTCAAACTCGAATGACACCTGTGAGACAAAGATGCATCTCGTGAGCCAGATTGTATCGGATCGTGGTTAAGCTGCGAGTGATGACGTACGAGTAGTGGGACGTCATTGCTCAAGTGAAGCGAGACTCCTGCCGAGAGAGGTGCCGACTTGGCGAAGTTGAGCAGGTACTTGAGCGAGAATGTCAAGGTGACAGCTTGTGATAGTTGGATCGTGACGGGAAGCTCTCCTTCAGGACCGTCTACTTTCTTTGCCTAGAAGAGGGACGAAGTTGGACAGTCCAGTCAGTCGTCGGCGCAGTGCAGAGACGCGATGGAGAGCGCAACGGAGGACTTGCCTTTTTCGAGACGGTGCCGCTCGCCTTGCTAGCAGCTTTACGCTTCTTGGATGAAGTGTCCTCCTCCTCCTCCTCCTCTTCAGGCTCATCTAAAATGAAAGAAACAAAGACCAGGGAGTCAGTCGCAACATGGAAGTGCCGAGCAAAGGCTATGTTGAACTCACCGGCTTCTTCCTCCTCTTCCTCCTCCTCCTCTTCCTCCTCATCATCATCGCCTTTCTCCTTCTTGATCTTTTCCTTCTTGACCTTAGGTTTGGGACTCGATCCATCTTCGCTCTTGACCTTCTTGACGGCCTTGCTGACGTTGGAGCTCTGGAGGAAGACACTGGCGCTACCAATTTCTCCATCCGAGGCGAACCTGACACCCTCCTTGGTAACCTCGACTCGGACCGATTCGCCCAGCGTGGTCAGGTCACGACAGATTTTCTGGAACTCGGACGAAGACATGTTGACCACAGCGTCGTAGGTCGTGTCTGGAATCCCTAAGTGCTCCTGGTCGATATCCATGAGCTTAATCTCATACTCCTAGGAAATTCAACACAAGCATGGTCAGCCCGGTGGTTGGCGAGGGAGACTAGTCGAAGCGGTCCAGACGAAGAGGTGTCACTTACTCCAACTCGATCCGAGTCTAGAAGGGACGAGAAATGACGGGTCACCGATACAATATGTCAGTCTAAAATTCGAGCACCCGTAAAGAACAAACAGGTTGGTTCGTGCGGGAGATGGAAAGCGAAACGAACGAGGTGATTCGAAGATCAAACCCAAAGCATCGGCGTCGTCAGAAGCCTTAAGCGTGACCATGTCGCTGTCCTTGGCGCACTTGAGTACCTTGGTGAGGGAGGTAAGCTGTAGGCCAGAAGTGACACGTGTGAGCGGTACTATTGCAATTACAGGCAGCGAGAGGGAATGTACAATCAAAGATGAGACTCACGTTGATGCCTAAGGGCATGTTTCGATCGCACCGGTAGTTGTCGAACGCGGACTGCCTCAGCATGACGTTGACAAGGGCAACATGAGAGTTGTCCATGGCTTGGAGAGACTGTCACAGGCGAAAGGGGACGATATGACGGGATTTGGACGGACGTGAAGGATAAAGCACGCATCAGAAGGGAGTCGAACGTCGAGATCGACTGAAGAGATGACGACAAGATGGACGCTGTTGACGCGTAGAAAAAGTAAGGATGGAAGATGACAGGGTAGGAGCATGACAGGATGGATGGGAGCTGAGAGACGAGAGGGAGGAGGTGCAGATACGCGAACGAAAAGGAGGCGAAACGTCGACGCGTAGCTAAGTGAAGAGGAGGAAAGACGCACGATTCCTTCGTCGTTACATTCAAAGTTGGCATCCGTGACGAGCTCTTTGACGGCTGAGGGGGTTGAATGAAGCGTGGGGTCGTTGGAGGAGCAGCAGGGGCGAGAGGAGGAAAAGGAGGGAGAGAGAAGTCGAGACGATCAAGGGGTGAGATCTTGAGCCAACAGAGGCCAAACGAGTCGATCTACTGACCATCGAGCAGCTTCTTGAGGACTGCGGCTTGGGCGAGACGGGCTTCGAGCATGATAAGTGTATCGGTCGTGTGATTACGGTCGTAGGAAGGGGACGGGACGAGACTTGGACGATGGAGGGGAGGGGAGTCAGTGTTGATGAGGGACGCGAAAGTGTCGACGGAATCTGTCTGGGGCATTCATTCGAGTACGCGAATGGATTGAACCACCAACGATCTCGACGTCATCATCCACATGTCCAGACACAATCCCACCCTAGACGACATCATTCCTGATCCTCAGACTGCCCAAGAAGAGCAAGACGACGAACAGGACGCCCTCGGCGAGGACAAGGGCGTCGATTATCGGCTCTTAGCGAAGCTCAACAGGTCAGTTCTCTTCTCGAATCCTCATCGGGCACCTTCATTCAGCTCAACCCTATTCCCTCCTCAGACGCAACGGTCCAGGCATATCCATCCCCAAACGAGGAGACAAAGACTTCGAGCCACTCCAACTTGGAGTCAATGTTCAGGAGAGGGCTCTCAGGGAGTCCAGAGAGGCCATGTTCGGCGCTCTCGGCGGATCCAGAGGAGGTGCTGGGTGGGTCGTCCTCATAGACTGATATCCGTACATCCTGTCACTAAGCCATTGCTTCAACATCCCGCCGTTCAACAGCAAGACCGTCTCTCACGCTCACCTCGCCTACCACGAACCCAGCTCCATCGACAGTTCAAAGCCGAATCTTTTGCAGGGAGCTACTCCCCTCCCCTACCTCGTTCTCACCCGGGGCAATCATCTCGCGACCATGGGTCACAATGTCAAAGCCCCCACGACGGCCTCGTCCGATCAAGATCCTGGAGCCTCTTCAACGAAGCCCAAGGAGCCAAGGCTTATCCTGCTACCAGAAGAGGCTCTTTATCTTCTAGAGCGAGGCTCACTCATGATCTGGAGAGGTCAAATGGATCTCGACGCTGGAGAGCGGGCGAAAGCGATCGACCTCGATAAGTCGAGCGATCGTCTTCCGGAGGAAATCTTCGGACGCCAGGCCGTTCCAATGTCTGTTCAGGAGGGCTGGGCACTTTGGGGAGATCAAGTACAAGGCGGTCGATATACGGTCAGCTTTGCCTTTACTCAACGTAGCAATCCTGGTCGAAATCTTGTACTGATCGCGAATGTCCACCTTGCAGGTCTATGCCCATTTAAAGCGCCTAGGCTACACTGTTCACCGAGCCCCCGCGGCATCTTCACATGCGCCCACTTCAGCCTCTCCTCCCTCAGCGTCGAAGAGCCAGCCACGCTTTCAAACCCTCTTGGCCAAGATACTCTCGTCCTTGCTTCTCCCCTTCCGTCTGATTCTCCAACAACTAGCCCGATCTCGATTCCTACTTCCCTTCTATCACTCAGAAAGCTCGGCCAGCGCAGTTGATGCAGCTCGCTGGTCTCCTTTGGTGGAACGCTCATCTATAAAACCGACGTCGATGCGTAAGACGCCACATCATGTCCGGACATCTGCCCAGATCGTTCGCTTACTGACCTGGTGATCTATTCGGGCTTATTATTCAGCACACATGTTTGCCTCTCTTCGAATCCCCCGAACAAAGTCACCGATCATTGCGGTCCCAAACTCTGACAACACAAAGCACACGGGAAACCCTTACGATGTCTGCTTCCACGTCTGGAAACCGTCCTCAAACTACAAGAAGAGCAACCCGGGTCCACCCGACTTCAATGTTGGCGTTGTTGAGTGAGTCGATGGGTTGTGGAATTGCAAGGCCTCGTCGGCATACTCATCCCCATCTGGTTACATCTTCAGTGCTCGAACTCATCCTGTCCCCTCATACAATCAAGTTGGCGAGATCTTTGCAACCCTTCCAAATCTGCCGCCTCCTGCTCCCCGTGTTCAACCCAATCAGCATCGAATCGCCCCTACTCAGACTTCGCCCCCGTCAACATTCCTCACCCAATTCCTTTCACAGGTCTCTGGGGGACCTACAGAGGCCGATCGAGCGCAGGAGCAGCTCAAGAGTACGCCAACAAATCCTTTCCCGCTGCTCAAGCAAGGAGATCGAGCCTGGGTTTTAGCAGTGGTGGATACGGGCGTCGTAAGCTGGCTGCGATTGGGGAGAGGCGTGTTCTCGGACGTACCTATTCAATGAAAAAATACCACGTGCGACGATAAGATCGGTTCGTCGCGTCAAACAGTGTCCAGACAAGATGATGGCGAAGTCACGGGATACAGTCATGAGACCCTGGCCATCAAAAGATGTTTGGATTTATCATGTATTTTCGTTAGCTGCAACATCTGCCCGTCTTGTTGCGTGATTCGACTTGTCGATCTTGCAGCTAGATCGTCACCTCCCGGGAAGATGGACGGAGGAAGACTGAAGCATCAAGGAGCGGCGAAATCCGCAAGTGAAGGCTCGGGAACTTCATCCTTCCCTGTAGTCTCCTCTGGAGCCCAACGCTCCCCATTTCTAGGACCATCTCAGGCCCGAACCCCCGAGGTCCAGCCTCAGAGCTTTAAGAAAAGGAAAGCTGCGATCTTGAGCGACAACGAGGACGCCGGGCAGGAAGACCTGCCGGACGAAAGATGCCTCATTGCGCTTCGGATCAGACTTAGAAGAAGAGGAGGAAGAGTTTGCGATTGGGGAACCAGTTCGGAAGCTGGCGAAGGAATGGGGGATTGACTGTCAGCACCTTGGGAACTTGCAGCTGACGCTGGACTTGCAAGAGGAAGCGCTGGCCGTGAGTTCTTTCAGGTTTTCTTGTCCTGCTTGATCTGTTTGCTGTCATAATCGAATCTGAGTCGTCCTTTCATTTGACCTAATCCGATCCGACTCCATCGATACACTTGTCACTCTTGTCATCACTTAGGCTAAGATGAGCGCGGTCAGGTCGAAGGGTCGAATCAGGAGTCCTATGGAGAAAGATCAGTTGAAGAAGATTTTCAAAGCTCAGCTCGACCTCCAGATCGCTCCTGTCCTCGCCAATCTTGGACAGTTGTCGGCAAGGGAATTTTGAGATCTTACAGCTGGAGCTTCTCATCTGCCGAAGAGAGCTCAAAACGGAGGCGGGGTGTGGGCGAGTGCCCAGTTGACAGGACCGATGCATGGGCTTATCGAAACAGGCTGTTGAGCAAGAATCCACGTTGGTCAGAGCGGACGCGAGAGAGCATGCAGGTTGCGCGTGTCGAAAACGCACCAATCGCCCGCCATGTGAAAACATCCGGTTGACTTGAGGGACTTTAACCAGAGAAGAAGTGGATCCGAGTATCGAGTACTTGGATGGAGCCAGCGCCGATCCCTAATTGCCTACATACAGAAGCTAAAGGAAGTCTGGGCACATATGTCGAGCGAAAAGACGCAACCGACACCCTGAAACGAGCTTGTCTAAGTTACCCAGGCTCAGAGAACGACTAGAGCACGTCTTGCCAGCTTCAAAGCTTGTAGGACACCTGCACTAGACGGGCGACAAACGGCAAACGTCGAGAGGTGAGGATTACGATCGAGCGTGATATCAGTGAGCAGCCTGAAAGGAGGAAGGGTGTATACATACATGCACTTCACATCGGCTACTTCTTGGTAGCCATGCCCATGCTCCTCATGCCTGGCTCCTGAGCGAGGATCCAGCCTCGGCTGTCTCCCTGCCTGCTACCTTCAGTCTCTGGTCCTGAGCTGACGTCGGTCCAAGCCGATCAAGATCAGCGTCGGCGCTGAGAAAGTGCAGTGAGATGATTGACATGGTTGAGAGTGTAAATGAAGATGATGACTGCCTCAAGAGGTCTGAGGGAAGGTATCTTAGCGCGTATTGAAGTTGCTTTCTTGTCCTCGGATCACCGGTCAAGTCGTCCGTTGTATGATGTCGAGTGTCTTATTGGAGGAGCTCAAAGTCGGCTATGAGACGAGTGGTCAGCGCGGATCAGTGCGATGATGCAAGGTGAATCACCGTGTGCGGAGCTGTCTGTGCTATTGGATGGTTGTCTGACGGGGGGCGGAGAGAGGCAGTCTCTTGAACCTCACCCTCATCATCATTATCATTGTCAATTCCGTTCCTCGTTTGGAAGCAGCCATCTTAGCCTCAAGTGGCTTCAGGATCGATCGAGTCTGTGCCTTGATCACAAGAAAGCTCTTTTGACGCCGGTTGCGTGCCGGACTATCTCAGATGCCAGCTGCAGCCATCCTTGCGCGGCCCTCGGCTGTTCACTAAGTGATGATGATATCTGTTCGTACGTCCAAATCTTCCAGTAGTGTCCTTACTCGAGATGCAGTTGGTCAACAGAAGCGGAGCACAAGTCTCTCATTGGTACACGAATTGCATGCTGGATCAGAGCCGCAACAAGGTCGAAGCCAATCGGATGCATCGCATACAGCGTGATGGAAGTATAACGGAGTGATAAAATCGTTAAATCTGTGGTCAGACCAGACGCCTTGATGCATCGAACACGACACAAGGCTTTCGGCCGGTGGTCTTCGTTGATCCGTAAGGTGATTGGGACGACAAAAGAGTGATCTAGCTATGTCGAGACAGATAGCTGACGACAAAGCCTTGAGCAACCAGTGACAGAGACTGGGAACAGACCATACAGAGCAAACTTAGCCAGGACACACGACCATGCAGAGGGGCGAAAGAGATGGGTCGAGTTGAACAGCAACGCACCTGGAAGAGGACCATCAGACGTTGCGACTAGTAAAATAGGATCGACCGGGAGGTCAGCGAGCAACATCGAACCTTACAAAGACAAGCGGCATCGAAAGACCCAATTTAGTCATCGATGACTTGATAGAGCAGGATGCATTGGTGCCCAATCGAGAAGAATATATGGAGTTGATGATGAGCTCGTAGCTGGTCAAGGTCTGATCTTGACGACACAATGTTGACAAGGATGAGGAGAAAAGAGACGATGCGACGCGACCTTGCGACCCGACTGGACACGTCGATATCGCCGTGACGATGGAAGACGTCGAGGATGTTGCCTTTTTCGGTAACGGAAGGAAGAAAATGTCGAGAGAAAAGTACGACAAGCGGTGAAACTCGGAGTGACGAGCGGGAAGATAGCAAGCGTCTATGGGTTGTCAAATGCCTGTCTTCTCGTGACCCAGTTGAGTTGACTTCGTTCTAGCCGAGTAAGGTGCGGATCTGGATGTCGAGCGCGTGGCTTATCTCATCATCCACCTGTCTAGAGGACAGCCAGCGGGAGGGAAAGATCGAAGGGAACTGGCGAACGAACAATGGACCAGCGCTTGACAACGAGCTGTTCCAAGTCTTTGAGACCAGGCGACCGAACATCAGGCGAGCTGCCAGCATCGATACATCGGTGAATGCCTAGTCTGAAGAAGGCTGGTTCGGGCAAGCGTAAAGGGTTGGAGAACAGGAGCGAAGTTGAGATCAGCCTGCAGTGGCGAGCGACGACCACTGACCGTCTTGCAGAGCCTGAGGGATGTCAGAAGGCTCAGACGCACATGTATGTCGAGTCATGAGCAAACAAGTGATGGATCAAGCCTTAGTTGCGGCCAGAATGACGCGTCGATTGTAAGGCTGATGGGACGACCTGGACGACATCCTCGCAGTTAACCCTCACACTGGGCCTTTTCCTTGCAAGACTAAGCACTACACTCCGGTATCAGCTTCATCAGCCGAGGTAGGAGAAGGAAAGACTCGCAATCGGCCGGATCCTGACAACATTGGACGTCATCCTGACAAGGGCGAGTCTCGAAGAACAGCGCGATCCCACAACGATAATGGGGGTTCCAGCATTGAGGTCAACTGAGATGGGCACGAGATGTTATACACTTGGGCTTCGAGCACGAGCGAGATTTCAAGCTGGCTTGGAAGAGTGAGGTGGGTGTACAAGAGAGCGGATGAGCCGGAGCTCAACGAGTCAGTCCTTCCGGTCGACGAGCAAGGGTTGACTGTACTGATATGAGACCACCTGAGCTGATGATTTGAGAAGTGAGAGCCGGATAACAGATGGACGCATGGCGTGTGCTTGTCAAGACCGGCGGGCAAGACAGGATGAACGGCGGCACGAACGAGTGTTGGGACGAGCTTCATGGATGAGTGCGACCCTGACATTTCGACTCTTCGGCACTTGCAGATGAGTGGGCTGTCGCCGGGAGAGGCCAGAGATCGAGTGGATGTATATCGATGTGTAAGGAGCGGTAGAGCGCGGAGTAGAGAGCGAGGTCGGATGTGTTGGTGGTTCGTCATACGGACGCTACATTGAGAGACTTGGTCGATACAGTCCCTCACCAGGCTCGTCATCGACTGCCAGCTACCTCCGCATCTCCCTTCGACGACTCTCATCGGTACTGCCCAACGTCTACTAGTGGCGATATCTCTGGGAGTCATCATTCCCTCAACACAACTCCATCCGATCTCGTCCGACCTCGCTTACGTCTTCTGCCCAGCTTGGTGTCATCTTCCTCCATTCCCTGTCCCCTCTCCCTTCTTCTCTCGCACTCCTTTCGCCTCGCTTGGTGCGTCCATCGCCCTGACGCTCATTGGTTCTGCTTGCATAACGCGCTCAGCAAGGGAACAGAACCTCACACACCTCCACCCCTGTTCCAACCCAGCCGTTCTCCCACCGGGGCTTGCCGACCCCCTGCTCGTCACCTCTGTACCGCGACCTTCACTGCCGAACAACCTCTCGAACTATTACTACACCATCAAATCCCACCTAATCATGCTCATCGACGCTGCTCAGCACTGAACAGGCAGCTGCTGGCTCAGCATACCCATCCAGTGTGACAGCATCTCGTCATTACGCAATCCACCGGCCCGACTCACTTCTCTACACCTCTTGCATCATGAGCCTCGACTGCCTAAGTCGAGACGAGCCGCTCTAGCTCGTCTGGATGTCAGTGTACCATCTAAATGGTCTGCTGGACACGTCGGATACACCCAGGACAGGACAACAGCGCATACTTGGTTCTGTGAGTTCGACGTGACGTTCCGCATCGTACCGAGCTTTCTGTTTGCTTCCTTGGTATCTTTTACATGCTCTGTGTGATATATGACATTACTCGCATACAGTAAAGCTTGATTGTGGTCCCGGATGACAGTCGATCGACGTCTCGACTGTCGTGCCGATATATCCCCGCGCCTGCTTCCCTCCTGGCTGCTCTGATCTCGCTATGGTCTTGACTGATGAGCGATACTCCTTGACTATGCGGCATGGCTAAGCGTGTCGCTTCTGTGCTGTATGTCACCTTTGATGGGGACGAAACAGACCGTGCAGGAATCTAACAAGCTACCCTTGTTTTGTGTTTCATAGCATTTCGCCAGTGCGTGTCATGACGTTGTCGGCTGCTTATCCCCCATCGGATAGTCAGTGAACCTCTCGGTCACACTATCGCTATGACCCCACACTGTGGTTACTATTTGCCTCCTTTCATCGTCAAGGACTGTTGTGATGAGCGAGTCCTGGCGTATACCTAGACTTTTATTATTGCAGCTGATGGTCTGTTAGTGAAGTAACCCAGCTTAAACCCCGTATGTACAGTCGTGGGTGCTTCTCAGTCATGATGGATGAAGTCGAGACCCGCTCAACCTCAGTGTAGGTGGTGCGGGGACTCTCGCAGTATGTGATGTTAACTTGGTATCACCTGAATTTACCTGCTGAACCGCCTTTCCTACTCTTCGACCTCATATCCAGTATCATATATGCCTGTACTTCAGATCGGCTTATGTTGCCTTTCTCCGGTGCTTTCGCCGTCTTCTGCCTGATCCACGAGCAAAAGCAAAAAAGGGGAGTGTATCCGGAATCGAACGCTGTACCGGTTACTGTTGAGAGCCGCGCTGACGGAGATCTTGTCGGCGAACTGAAGCTGGTGTAAAGTAGCCACGGACGGTAGATCTGTATTGCATGATGTCTGTCGACCGCATCTGCGAACGTCCGAAGTGCGGGTTCGAGTAGGACTGAAGCGACGGAGGAGTAGAGAGACGGAGTACGTCTAGGGACGACGAGGAACGAGTCGTGTAGTGAGCGAGTGAACCGAGAGGTACAGGAGCGAGTGGCTTGTAAAGGTTCATATGATTATAATGACTATGTAWACCGTACCTAGGGACGACGAGGAACGAGTCGTGTAGTGAGCGAGTGRACCGAGAGGTACAGGAGCGAGTGGCTTGTAAAGGTTGAGAGGCAGAAGGAATYGAGACGAGATCTAAGGCTAAAGGTACTAGGTTGAGGCGCGGGCCCTCTGTCTATCTAACCATCAACCATGCTCAATCATATTCCTATGACGCCAACCCCTACCAGCTATACCCCTTACTCCCTGGGTTCCAACAGCATCCGACGAAGATTTCACTGTAGTTCCTGTCACTTGCACAAGCTCCTGCTTGACTTAGTCCTGCGACATGCAATCTTGATCCACTCTGGCCATTCAAAGATATAGCAAGGAAACAGAAAAATCAGATTGCCTCAACCGGGGGAATGATGGATGCCACGCCGGCTGTAGCTCATCTGACGCTGACTGCTGCTTTCCTGGAACAGGCGATATGCTCCAATCTTGCAATCTTGATCTAATTAAGAGCACCACAATCATAACCTTGAATTCTTCCAGATCAGATGTTCGGGACACGAGCGACAGAAAGATGGAAAAAAAAACATGGCCAGAAATCGAACCCTGGGTGTTGGCCTTCCTGTTAGACGGCTCGGTCTGGGTCCAGCTGATGGGTATGATTGATCTGGTGGTGTACGCTACGATCCGATAATGCTCATGTCCTGGACAGGATCACCCGTTCTGTACTGAAGCGATCAAGCTCACGTCTCGCAGGCGTAACCCTCTTGCATGTGACTTGTTGCCGGGAACCTCGAGGTCACCTCACAGTGGCTGGGAGGTCAAACTAAGTCAGAGCCATCACGGGGACTTCTGCAAGCGGATTCTTTGCGTCTGTAGTGTCGTACGCCTGCTGCTGACCAGACACAGGACACTCTTGAGCGGTTCGCAGCTGCCTCATGTGATTGATGGCGACTTGCTGACACAAAAGCAAAAGAGAAAGAAGGCTTCGACAAGGAATCAAACCTCGGACGTCGGGCTGACCGTACACGTGTAAATTTGGACTTTGCCTGTTACGTACTATCAATGACCACAGTCGTTGAAGTCCCTTGGGGTAGACATTACACCAAAGCGATCACCCGGTCTGTATCGAAGCGATCATGCTGCGAGCTCAGAGACGTATCTGTCGCGTCTTTGGCTCGTCAGGAAAGCCACCGGAGCAAACGCGGGGTATCAGGAAAGCCGAAGAAGGTGTTGCATCGGCCACAGAGGCCTTGCCAAGCGGATTGTTCGCGTTCAGAATCCCGTGTAGCTATTGCGGGATACATATGGAGAACTCTTAGGCAATGTCACATCGTCATATACTGTGAATGTAGGCTAAATCGATCCGGGGCGAAAGAAAGAACGGCTCGCATGGGGAACTGAGCCGTTTCACTGAGGCGCGGGTCTGATCTGTCTTGTAAAACTTCTACCTACAAACTGGTCTTATGTCAAGGGCAAGAGTGACAGATGGTTGTTTCGTGAGGAGCGTCATTCTGAGAGCTATCACTCGCGCCGTGATGCACGGTTCGGGCCCAAACATTGCACAGACAGTCCTATGTCATGATATCATGTTAGGAATAGGGTACGCCAAGGCGGCAGTGTAGGGTGAAGTTTGGAAGCGGGTGGAACTTTCTGATTTGATATTGGCACAGTCACATGGAAAC
>BCKM01000013.1:739026-765713 GCA_039545415.1 Udeniomyces megalosporus | reverse complement strand
AAGATAGAATGATCAACAGCCCCAGGGGTCGTTCATGGCATTGTCAGAGGACATCCGAGGGAGGATAAAGAAGAAGAGGATGGATGTGGAGCTTTGGCCACCTCAGTTTGAGTCAGAGGTGGACTCGGATGATGTTGCATCTGAGGAGGAGGAGGAGGAGTGGGAGAGGAGCGATGAGGAGTGCTGAGGAAGAGTGTAGATGATGTTGCTCTTGTGTTGGTGTGCAGTTAGGATGTTGCTGCTTGCTTGTTGCTTTACAGCTTCAAGGCTACTGTTGGTGTAGTAGCGCCTTTCTTTCCCCCCTTCTTTCTCTCTCTTTCTTTTTGCTCTGCTTTTCTTTGTGCTTTGTCACACTCCCTCTCTCTCTTGTTGGTTGGTCTGGTCGTTGATGGACAGACAGTACGGGGCGGACGGGTTTGGTTCCTGGTCTTGTGGGTGTTGATGGGCGGGAGGTATGGTTCTGTTTTCTCTGCTGTCTTGGTCTAGCTTGTCACCTTTTCCTTTGTCACTCCGAATCACCACACCTCATCATCAACGACATTCTATCAGTTCCAGCCGCGTAGCGGGGAAGGACGTTGGAAGCTTGCCTTCACTCTTGTTGGACCTTGTGTCCCTGCATTCTCTACCTTGATTTTGCTTACCTTTTGATTTTGCAACGACCGCTATTCATGCTACTTAAATCCAGCCCCACGCCATTAAAGATAGAATGATCAACAGCCCCACCCTTGTTGGACCTTGTGTTCCTGCATTCTCTACCTTGATTTTGCTACCTTTTGATTTTGAAACGACCGCTATTCATGCTACTTAAATCCAGCCCCCAGCCCCCAGCCTTGCCTTCACTCTTATTGAACCTTGTGTCCCTGCATTCTCTACCTTGATTTTGCTACCTTTTGATTTTGAAACGACCGCTATTCATGCTACTTGATCCCAGCCCCTCATGACCGCTATTTATGCCAGTCAAATCCAGCCCCCAGGAGGTGGCGAAGAAGGAATGTGGTGGTGCTGATAACGTGTTGCGATTAGCTGTTATCTGGATGGGTACTGAGAGTTGTTGATCAAAGTCTTAAATCAATGATAGTAGTCAAAGGTAAGAAAACTAAAGGCTTATATAGCTATGGATGTTGCATCCTGACCTTTGAAGGAGGAGTTAGGACGCGTTGGATGATGTGAGCAGTGTCAAAGCAGAAGGAGAGCTTGACGAGCGGCAGAGAGATAGCCTTGGCGAGCAGCAGAGAGATATCCCCAGAGGTGTCAAACAAGATGCAGAGAGATAGCGGAGGGAACGGTTAAGGGAAAGGAAGCGAGGACGGAGAGACGAGGAATTTGAGGAAAGAGAGAGAGGAGAGACGAGACGAAACCCAAACCACCAAACATCCCAAATCTCTAGCGCCATGCCTAGCCAGCATCACCCTCCTACCCCCTATGCTTCCAACAACGGAGAAAGTCCGAAGAATATGCCAAGATGCTCCATGCTGTGTGTAGGCTCTCGCATAGCCGCAATCTGTCACCCTTCCACAGCCACGATACATCGCCCTTACACGGCCACAGAATACTGCCCGCTCACTTCACTTCACATCACCTTCACCAAACATCCAACAGATGTCATCTCATCCGTACATGTAGTACACTGCCCTCGTCCAATGGTCTCTCTGACGCTTCCCTGCGAGTTTCATCCCAGTCATCGGAGCCAGACGTTCGCCTGGATGACAAGCATGAGAACAAGCCAGCAATAGGGAAGGAGGAAGGGAATAAGCGTCAGCTGGAACGTCGATCTTGATGGGGAAGGTACGATGACGACGAGTTGGACGACTCGAAGCAGTGTGATGACCCTCTCACGCTGTCATAAATGGTGTATGGATACTGTTCATCGATAAAAAAAAAAACGCTGAGGTTTACAAGCATTCCAGGGGTGGTGTGAAGGAGATTATATGGTTCTAAGGAGCATCAGGAGCGAGACGTCGGTCAGACGACTCTGAGAGGTCTCATATACGTTTCTAGAGCGCTTGAGGAACGTTTATGAGAGGCGTCAAAGAACGTCCGACAGAAGTTTTCAAGACTTCACACAGACGTCTGCGGGAGACGGGTCCGTGACAGCCAAAAGGCGCATTTGCGAAAAACAGGTGTGTGCGGAAATCCGGTGCAATGAAGCCATTTTCAGATCCAGCCAGCTGACTGCATCAAGAGCTTGGTGAAACGCTCGTTTAGAGGTGCTGGGAGTGGCAGCCAGCGTCGGCATGAGCGTGTTTAATGTCATCCACGGCTCGCAGATGTGGGCGCTGTCTAGCAGCTGGACTAGGTCACGTTTGACTGTGGTAAGAGTCTGTGACCCTTATACTTGACTCCCGCGATTGGTTGCTGCACCTGTTGGGATCTCAGCCCAGGCGTGTCATCCGCCTCACAGATAATTCGTAGCTATCAGTTTGCTGGTTCATCTGCTCATCTGAATGTCATGCCTGTGATCCGAGCATAGGACGTGAAATAGCATGCATCTAAGTGTAGAGTGCTTGTCTTCTGTCTCGAGCTATCAAGGTCGATTTTGGCACTGTGATGTTCCCGCTCTTCAACTTGTCCTGGTGTCAGTCAGTATCCGAGAAGAGTAGTATGTGATACTATGATGTTAGTGCATCATCCACAGCGGCTCATTGCCTTTTACAATCGGTTCTCGTGCTGATTGTGTCAGTTGTTGAACCCAGTCGGACTCGGGGTTGGCTCTATGTCAAGACGTCAGTCTCGATTTGGATTAGAATAGTCTCGGTTCTGCGCCTTGTCGCTTTCTCAAGCAAAGAGCATATCTGAACCGCCGTCACGGGGCGAGTCATACGCGGATTGACGTCTGCAAGTCCGCTCATAACCTTTACCACTGTCTTTCTTTTATTATGACTCAGCTTCATTTCACTTCACTTTGTTCTTCCATAATCAAAAAAGAGAGAGAGGACGATTCAGCCATGCTTAGAGCTCGGAGAAGACAAGCACAAGCCTGGTCTTCTTCAACCTTGGTCGCCATGCACCCAGATTATAGGCCACGCACAGCGTATCTAGATCAAATGCACCATCATGATATGCAAGATCTGTTATGTGCAGATCTCGCGTTGCGATCGTGGTGATGCAACGATCAGAGGTGGCGGACGCAAGGCTTGATCAAACATGAGACGATATTCGGCCTCATTGTACAAGAGCACTGGGCAGCCACTTTATTCGACCAGTGATACTGAGCCACGTGGCTATCTTTTCAATGCTTATGTCGCAATGGTCTCGCAGAAATCCGGACGCAGAAATTTGCCTGGCAAGGCCTCTGTGGCAGATGTGACCCCTTCCACAACTTCCCTGATATCTAGCTCCTGCTTCAACGGCTTCATCGACGAGCTGTAGACGCAAAAGATACGTTTCTGGAGTGGGAGCCTGACCGCTCTGATGCAGGACGAGTAATCGCTTCGATCTGATGTCTGCCACATGACGTCTTGGCCACTTTGCGTATCGATTGTGCGAAACAGGCAAATTCCGTATTCACACGTGAAGCGATCAGCTCGAGGTCCAAGGTTCGATTCGCTGTTGAAGTCTTTTTTTTCTTTTGCTTTTGTGTCAAACAGTCGTCATCAGTCACATGGGGCGGCCGGGTGCCACCGATAGCGTCCCATATCTGATCAGCAGCAAGTACACGAGACTACAGACGCAGAGAACCCGCTTGCAGAAATCTCCGTGGACTTTCCAAGCATTCTAAAGTGTCCTCTAGATTCACGGCGATGAGCTACATACAAAAGAGTGACGACTGCGAGACGTGAGCTTGATTGCTTCAGTACAGGACAGGTATTCATGTCCAGAACATCTGCATCACTGATCGCAGCATACACTCTCAGATCGAGAGTATCCTCGAGTTAAGACCCAGACTCAAGTGTGTAGCAGGAACGCCAAGGTCCAGTGTTTGATTCCTGGCCATAATCTTTTTTTTCTTGTCTTTCCTCCGCCCGCATACCGATCAGCTGATCTGGCAGGCGTAAGGCAGCCGAGGTGCGCTCAGGAGTACCAATCGCATGTCCAGCAACCGGGCTGCAAGGGAGGGAACCGAGAACCCCTCATACAGGAGATTGCACAGAGGGCTCGATGATTTTGCCACTCTAACAGATCAAGTGGCCCTCCTAGCAGGTTTCAGAATTAAGATGAGGCTGTTCTTGGTCAGATCAAGTCTGCAAAGTGAGAGCATCTCGCCCGCTCCAGAGAGGCAGCAGTGAGCGTCAGATGAGCTACAGCCAGTGTAGGGTTTTGCATTTTCTTGAGTTAGGCGAATCGATTCTTTTCGTTTCCATGTCATAACTCCGTCTGGACAAAGTGCTTCGATCGCGCGTGTTGCACGATCAGGTCAAGCAGGAGCTCATGCAAGCGACAGGGGCTACAGCGCAATCCCCGTCGGATGCGGTCGACATCTTGCCATACCAATCTATCGGCCATGACTTCTTTACCTCAGCTTTGATTCGCCGTCAAAATCCTAATCAGCGCTGCTCTCATCAGCAACGGCTACAGCGTTCAGCTCCGGGCAGATCCACTTTTTTTTCTTTTGCTTCTGTTTTGACCAAAGGAGGACAGAAGCACCGGAGAAAGGCAACATGAACAGATCTGAAGTACAAGCACATATCATACCGGAATTGAGGCTGAAGAGCAAGGAAGGCTGTTCAGTGGATGGATTCAGGTGGTACCAGGTTGTTCTCACACGATACGAGAGTCCACGCACCGCTTGCATGGATGTCTGGACGGTCTCGGCGTTATCCATCATGACTGAGAGGCGCTCATGATTGTGGATGTAGGATCTGAGCCGGGTTGCTTTGCCAAGAGAGCATCAGCTGCATGGACAAGAGTGAGTGTGTACGCGAGGACTGAATCATCACAACATTCACCGATAGTGCAAGAAGGCACATGGTATCCACAGTGTCGGGTTACAGCGCAAGCATCCCCGTCTGATCAGTATACATGTCGTTTGACCTGGCAAACATGGCGAGAAGGGTGAAGCTGGATTCTCAACAGGAGCTGAGTATAGTGGCATCCATTGCATGGTCCGTAGGGCCACCGAGAGGGCGATCGAGAGGCTGACTGACTGCTCGATGAGGATACGCAGCCGACAACGTCATGACAGGCACTGGCGAAGTGCTATGGATGATCAGACAAGGGTAGCTTGTTGGATCCCTGCATGGTCTCGCTCGTCCCCATCAAGGGTGACACACAACAAAGGAGCAACACGTTTAGCCATACCGCAAAGTCAAGGAGTATCAGCTATTAGTCAGGACCATAGAGAGGAAGGAGCGGTCAGGAAGGAAGCAGACGCGAAAATGTATTGGCATGACAGTCGAGAATTCAATTAGCTATCATCCGGGACCACGATCAGGCTTTACTGTATGCGAGTAATGTCATATATCACACAAAGCATGTATAAGAGACCAAGGAAGTATGCAGAAAGCTCGGTACGATGCGGAACGTCACGTTGAACTCACAGAACCAAATGTGCGCTGCTCTCCTGTCCTGGCTGTAACTAACTGTCCGGCAGACGTTCTGGATGGTGAACTGATGTCCAGACGAGGTAGGATGACCCGTTCAGACTCAGGCAGTCGAGGCTCATGATGGAAGGGGTTAGAGAAGTGAGTCGGGCCGGTGGATTGCGTGATGACGAGATGCTGTGGCACTGAATGAATATGATGGCCAGTATCTGCATTTTAGGCGCTGAGTGTCGATAAGGATGGGTTGATGAGATCGGCGGTGCAGTAAGAGCTCGAGAGGGTGTCCGGCAGCGGAGGGAGCGGGAGAGAGATGACGAGCAGGGAATCGGCATAGTCCGGTGGGAGAACGGCTGGAATAGGGATGCAGGTGTGTGAAACTCTGTTCCTTTATTAAGCGCGTTATGCTGGCAGAACCGATGGGCGTCAGAGCGATGAACGCATTAAGCGAGGCAAAAGGAGTGCGAGAGAAGAAGGGGAAGGGGACAGGGAAGGGAGGAAGATGACGCCAAGTTGGGCAGAAGAGGTAAGCGAGGTCGGATGAGATCGGATGGGGTCGTGTTAAGGCGATGATGGGTCCTAGGAATACCGCCACTAGCGGGTGATGAGCAGCATCGATGACAGACGTCGAAGGGAAATGCGGAGGTAGCTGGCAGCTGACGACGAGCCTGGTGAGAGACTACATCGACCGAGTCTCTCAAAATGGCGCCCAAACGAGACCACATGACAGACCACCAACACGTCTGACCTACACCCTCTCTGCTCCACGCTTCATCGCTCCTTACACCTCGATATGTGTCCTCTCGATCTCTGCCCCCCTGTTTCGACAGCCTACTTATCTGCGACTGCCGACGAATCGAGATGGAAGCGTCGCATCCATCCCTTAAGCTTGTCACAAGACTCGTCCCAAGACTCGATTCCATTGCCGTCCAACCTGTCTTGCTCGCCGGTCTTGACAAGCACACGCCATGCGTCGATCAGTGACTCGGCTCTCACATCTTAAACGATCAGCTCAGGTGGTCTCATGTGAGTGTAGTCAAACCTTGCTCATTGACCGGAAGGAACGAGTCGGCGAGCTTCGACTGATACGCTCTTTTATACATCCATCTCACTCTTCCAAGCCAGCTTGTGATCTCGTTCGTGCCTAAAGCTCAGTCGTACGATCACCCGCCGTCCATCTCAGTCGACCTCGGTCGACCTCAATGCCGGAACACCCATCTTCGTCGTAGGATCGCGCTGTTCTTCGAGAATCGCCTTCGTAAGGATCGCATCCAATGTTGTCAAAACCCGGCCGGTCGTCAGTCTATCATCTCCCTTACCTTCATCCTTTGAGGATTTACTGGAGTACAGTGCCTAGTCTTGCAAGGAAGCGGACCAGTGTAAGGGCTACCTGCGGAGATGTCATTCAGGTCGTATCAGCCTTTCGGCCCACGCGTCATTCTGCCCGCTAACAAGGCACAATCGATCACATGTTCGCTCATAACACGACATACATGTGCGTCTGAGCCTTCTGACGTCGCTCAGGCTCTGCAAGCTGGCAAGTGCTCGCTGCTTGCCACTGCAGGCTGATCTCAACTTCACTCCTGTTCCTCAACCTTTTACGCTTGCCGAAACAAGCCTTCTTCAGACTAGGCATTCCATAGCTCTGTCGATGCTGGTAGCTCGCTTGCTTCTCGGTCGCCTCGTCTCAAAACCTTGGGACAGCTCGACGTCAAGCGCTGGTTCATTCTTCGTTCGCCAGTTCCCCTCAATCTTTCCTTCCCGCTAGCTGTCCTCCAGACAGGCGGATGATGAGATATGCCACTCGTTCTACATGCAGATTCACACTTTCTTCGGCTAGAACAAACTCACTCCAGCTGAGCCACAACAAGACAGGCATCCACCAACCCGTCAACACTTGCTATCTTTCCGCTCGCCACTTCAACTTCCATCGCTCTCCGTACATTCCTCTCGACATCTTCCTCTCCCTGTTACAGCAAAGAGCAATATCCTCTACGTCTTCCGTCGTTACAACGATATCGACGTGTTCAGTCGGATTGCAAGGTCGCGTCGCATCGTCTCTCCTCTTTGCAGCATTGTGTCGTCAAGATCAGGCCTTGACTAGCTGCGAGCTCACTGTCAACTTTATATATGCTCCTCGATCGGC
This sequence comes from Udeniomyces megalosporus, assembly GCA_039545415.1. Taxonomy (NCBI): domain Eukaryota; kingdom Fungi; phylum Basidiomycota; class Tremellomycetes; order Cystofilobasidiales; family Mrakiaceae; genus Udeniomyces; species Udeniomyces megalosporus. Next base: position 758,090 of record BCKM01000013.1, on the reverse strand, counting down.
CACCCATGTATACTTATTCTTGGAGCCATCTATGACTGAATCAGGTTTTCCGATGCCACTCGTCTTCGTAATGATCAACGTTGCTCGCTGATCTCACGTTCGGTTCTATTCTTGTCAGCATTGTGTCGTAATGCCTGATGGTCCCATTGGAATCTTGGGATAAGGTAAGAATGTAGCTGGTAGGGAATGGCGTTATATGAATATGGAAGGTGGTGGTTAGACGGATAGCTAGAACTCATCTCTCCTACCTTAGACCTTTTGTCTATTTCGGTCGCTTCCCGTCTCTCAACCACTACTTGACTCCTGCTTGCTCCCCGAACGGTTCACTCACCAGACGCTCCTTGATCGTCCCTAGCTCCTCCTCCGTCATCAACCGCGTACAGACACTCAAAGGTCCTGTCGTGGCTTCGTCGCTCCTCGATTTAACCTATGCTTTGTCATTCAGCCTTTTGCCTGGTTGGGTGTTCTGGCAAAGCTTGTCCTAGCTGGTCGTGCTACAACCCAGGGAGTAGGGAGTGTAGCTGGTAGGGGTTGGCGTCATAGGGATATGATAGAGCACAGAGGGCCCGCGCCTCAACCTAGTACCTTTAGCCTTAGATCTCGTCTCGATTCCTTCTGCCTCTCAACCTTTACAAGCCACTGGCTCCCGTACCTCTCAGTTCACTCACCCATCGCACGACTCGTTCCTCGTCGTTCTTGAGCGCACTCTGTCTCTTCACTCCTTCATCGCTCTCACCCTCAAGAACTCGCACTACAAATGTTCATAGCGTTTTTCCGAGTTCAGCAAAAACACGATGTAGAACGGGTCGAGATTCTACAAGGAATTGGCAACTTTGTCTCTTTGGATCACACTTTCAACTGTGTTGTAAGATTGATGATACTGTTGGACTGGGCCTCGAGTTGCCGATATGAGACTGTTCGAAAGTACGGCATAATGGTCCCGTCTTGCGATTTTGACTTCCTGAGTGAATGTGTTGCAACAGACGGGGAGCTGACACGGTCGATGGTCCAATATCAAGAGCTCCCGTATCACTTCTTTTTTTTTTTTTTTTTTTTTTGCAAATTTGCGCTCAAAAACAATCCGATCGCCGAAAAAACATGCTATCAGGCAGTGAAGAGACCTTTGATGTGCCTGCCCGCGTCCTCATACCTTACGACCAGCGAATTCCCACCTAGCATGCCATCTGATTCTGGAGAACAGGCTGGATGACGCATCTCGATCGACATCAGCATCATAACTCGACGATCCTGACTTCTCCTTTGTCGATGCGCTCCATCAGCCAGAACCGAGAAACATCCATGTCTATGGCGGGCAGAGAGAGGCCAGAAATCGAGGTGGACGAGATGAGGTTGGAGCTGACGTAAAGTGGAGTGGGGTCCAGTTGGGGGTAGCCAAGCTCTTCGAGTAGATGGCGAATCCAAAGGACCTCGCGAGCTGCGTCGACGATAGCAACAAGGTGGGCTTCTATCCGGGTGTAGGCTCTAGTTTGTTGTCTCGATCTCCACGAAGAGTTATTACCGAAGACTTTGACCGCGTATCCCGTTGTCGACTGATCCTGGGTCGTCCACTCGGAGCTGACATAACTCTCAATGATAGGAGCGCTGCTGTTATGGTCGAACACGAGGGCTATGTCGGTGCTGCCAGCGAGATAGGCGAGCAGATTTTGAGCGAGTTCGAAATGATTCTTATTCCATTTGGCAAGGGAGCGAGATAATTGTGTTACGGCGAAAGCGACGTCAGGTCGAGATGTGTCGGCAAGCCAACGAACAGCCCCGATGATCTGTCGGAATGGAAGATGTTTGGCGGTAGCGTGTTCCTCATCGGTGGCAGGGAAGAAGGAAAATCCAGCCGGGATGGGTAGGAAGACTGGTTCTGTGTTCTGTGGGGCGTAAGTTCGAAGAAGCTTTTGGAGGTAGGTCTCCTGGGAGAGCGAGAGTTGTCGTTTGAGGCGGTTTCGAGTGATCTGCATACCAAAAAAGGTGGCTGAGTTGGTGTTGTCATTGACTCCATACTTTGCGCTGATATCACTCCTGAATTGGTCGAGCTCGACAGGATCGCTTCCCGCAACAAGTATGCGACCAATGTGACAGGCGATGATAAGCACGTGACCCTTCTGGCGTCGGGTGTATAGGCAAGGGTCGAAGAGGTTGGGGGAGAAGCCGAGGGTCTGAAGGTAGCTGTCGATCTCATTGCGCCAGATATGAGGAGCGTCGGGCAGGCCAGGGAAAGCCCGAAGGAGTTGCATAACGTGACCTGGTGGTAGACTGATGCAAGGTGGAGGTGATATGTAGACGTCGCGTTCAAGGCGGCCGTTGAGGAAAGCGGAGCGAATTTCGATGATGTGGGAATGGTAGTCGAAGTTATTGATGAGCGAAAGAAGAATACGGATCGATGTTTGATGAATGACCGGTACCGAGGAACCCTTGGGTATAACTTTGTCTTGTCGTCCGGCGTCCACGACAACCTGGGCTTTAAATCGGTCGTTGTCTTGTCGTTCAAAAATCCATCGAGACTCGAGGAGCTGCAGCGCCTGCTCCTTTTTAACGACGACCCAAGTATTCTTTTCCCGCATCATGGCCAGTTCATCTTCAATCGCCTCCTTCCATCTGATCCAGTCTGAACTCCTCTTCGCCTCTTCGAGAGATGTCGGGTTCGTGTTATCGCGACTTAGACAGAGAGCTCGCGGGCCTTCGTGTTCGACCTCAGACGCCTCCAGGGGAACGGTTTCGCCGATTCCATTGACCGCCAAGTACACATCGGTACCACGACTATTTGAGCGATGTGAAAGCGTTTAGCAGATCGATCAGGACTGCTGCAAATGACGACAATGACGTAAGGAGAACTAACGGAGGCTGTCCTGTTTTTCTGCTTGATCCTGTAAGGTGGCCCTTGGGACGTGTATCGAGAACCCCACTATCTCTCTTCACGTCGACTGAGACCAATGGAAATGTACTCGCATCAACTGCGGCATACACGCTTGGATTTTCGAGTAGCGGGATGAATTCATCGAGTTGCGAGGTTGAAGTCTCGAGCGGGAACACGACGTCAAGGGAGAGGTTGAGAATACGGATCGTGTCGGGAATTATGATTCTGTATCGGTGGGTCTTTGGTTCGAACCCGAGCAGGATGGAACTCTGCGGCTTTCGTGACATGGGGTCCCGATAATACAGGGGAGAGCCGAAGGGTCGGAGGCGTCGAAGATCGGGAGTTTGTTGAGGATCACCGGAGATCAATTTGTTGCAACCAGTGGACTGTTCGATCTGAATTCGAGTGTGAACGGAATGGTTGAGAGCCTCGGCCCAGTACCTAGCTGGAAGATTGGCATCGAGAAGGGATGTCTGGATATCGTTCACGAGTGTGAGGTGAAGTCGCTCACATCTGTTTCTCAGTGAAGAGGAGTTGGAAGGTGCGATGGAGTGAGCGGTGCTCTTGAGGGTAGGAGAGCTGGTAAGGGCTTCGGTGATGATTTGGCCGCCAAAGTGGGTGAGAAATCGTTTGATGGTGATATTGTCGCGCGCAAGGACGTCAACGAAGCGATCAATTTCTCGCAGGATGGTAGCAGGTTGATCGTGATAGACAGTTGAGATGTGGCTTTTGCCGGACCGATCGTCGAGGATGGTGAGGAAGTAGCGGGCGCCTCTGAGCGAAGGCGTATGGATGGGTCCGCAGAGGTCCAGGAGGACCAGGCTGCCAGCTTCACCCACCTTCTTCCGTGGTCGAGATGGAGGAACTTTCGATCTTCCCGAGTCGCAGCTCAAGCAGGTGAAAGTGTGAACCGTCTTTTTCCCAAACACTCTCTGTCCACCCAGCTTTCCCTCCCTTGCCAACTCTTGGATCTTTTGAGCACTTGCATGTCCCAGCTTCCGATGCCATGTGTGAAGTGCTTCAGTCTCAGACAGACCTGCGAGGTGAGCGTGCGGGTTGGAAAGTCGGCGTAGGTTGGAAGCGTCGCAGAACAGAGCGAAACCCACGGTGGTACTTTCGATTTCGAAGATGGTTTTGCCCGTTTTTGAGTCCTCGCATCGAGATCGGCGGGGGCCGAAAGCGATGTCATACCCGGCTGAATTGAGGGAGTGGATGGTGATGATGTTACGGGGAAGTCCAGGAACAAATAAGACGTCGTAGAGAATGACGGTCGAATTGGTGGTCGGAATAGGAATGGCAAGCGTGCCGACATGCGTGGAGTACAAAGGACTGATTGGACTGATGGATATCTTTTGCGGACGAGTATCGATCAGGAGAGAGGAGTCGTTGACGCAGTTGAGCTTTTCGGCGGTGCTGAGGTAAAAACTTATCGACTCGTTGGCGTCCAGATGAATGGATCGGGAGGTTTGAAGAGAGTCTGGCGATCCGGGAGCGAGAAGAGAACAAGATGGCATGGCGTTGAGCTGCTTGAAAGGGGGGGAAGGAGAATGGAAGCGGATTGAATTCTCGAGTCGTATCAGCATCAACGAGGTTTGGGCAGCGGCTTCATGAGCAAAGTTTGACCAAAGTACACTCACCGGAGACGGTGAAACCTGAGTGATGCCGTACTTGCTTCGACAACACTCGGGCAGAGGAGGGTGTTGGTAGTGTTAGACGCGGAATCTTTGTGCGGGGTCTTTTTGGACGACTAACTTGATTCTCAATATTCTGACATCTCTTCGGTCTAGGTAATTTGGAGGATAGCAGTGACAATACGCTCAGATCTTGCAATAAGAACAGATATGGGCGTCGGCATCGACCGCCATTCTGCAAATCTCACCCTCCATGCGCTTCTTTACTCCCCATATCCCCTGACCCTTTCTTCTTCCGCTTCATCCAGACACCGAAGCCGCCACCATCACGCTTCTGGCTCTTGGTCTCATCTCCGTTCTCGCCGCTCTCGTCCTCGCCATCCTCGACAGGTTCCACAGAGCTGCTCTGATCCTCGTCTTCTTCACCTTTACGCTCTCCCTGCTGACCATAAGTATAGATCGCAGCTGCAGTGATGCCATGTCCACGGGGATTAAAGAGAGCCTCGATGACTTGCTCAGTCGACGCAGTCGCTTTCTCGCGATCGTGGAAGGCGCGATGAAGATGAATCTTGGGCTTCGGGTGCTGCTTGCTGTTGCCTTTGGAAGAATCAGCCTGATCAGAAGGCGTGATTGAAGTAAGGCGATTGAGAGAGTTGTAGGATGGTGAGGTATGGAAAGAAGAGAGCGAGCTGCTGGATTTGTTCGATGCGACCGGCGAGAGTGAGTAGGAGATGGAAGGCGGCTTGGCGAGAGAGATCGTGCTGGCCCCGTGAGAATTCTTCGGTGGCTTGTCGGATGATTTCTTGCGAGAGAAAAGTGGCTTCTTCTGTAAATGAACGAGAAGATGAGAAACGAGTCAGTTTTCGCTTCAGTCGAATGCTTCCAAGCGGGCAACAGTGACTGACTTCTTTCCCGCTGGGATGAGAGCTTGAGGATGAGCCAGGAGCCGTAGATATTGAGGCGTGTACTGTGATCAAGCGGCTCGTCATTAGTAAAAACCCTCTTTGTCGTCAGAGAAACTTGAGCTGACCAACCTTCTCCAATCTTTCGATCGGGATCGACCGCGCGGTTCTGCTTCGCACTGGATACAAGTGTCTCGAGCCCAGTACCAGCAGCATGTCCGTTGGAGATCTCTTTTCTGTATAAAAAAATCAAGTAAAAGATTGACGGGCCAAGTCAGAATCCCAACTCGATCGGTCTCAAGTCAGGTGCACCAGACGGATAGACCCACTGTATCCAATTGGTCGATCCAGAGATCTGGATGAGCTCGATGGTAAGCTTGACTGTGGCATTCGTTTTCCCCCCATCAAGCAGATAGCGTCGAACTGTCCTGCCTTTGCCGACGTATTCGCTGAGGTCCAGGTCCAAATGACCCAAGAGGGTTGAACCAGAGCTGATGGTGGACGATGTGAGGTACTGGTTGAGGGGAGGATCAGTATGGTGCTTAGTTGATCATGGACACTTGAAGATTTCAAGCTCGTCACCGATCATACCTGATGGACAACGATCTTGAGGCCTCGACGGCTGAGCTCGCCCTTAACCTCGTCCTTGCTGTCTCTTGAGTTAGATTTTCCCTCATCTTGTGTGCTCCCTCCATTTCCATTAGCTACCCTCATTCTGACAACACCTTCAACCTTCTGATTCCATTTGCAAGCGTGATCTCTGATATCGACGCGTGCCGTCGAGCCGTGGCCGTGTGGGCTGAGAGGGTTGCCGGACGGTGTTCTGTAGAGCTGTCGGGATCCCGCTAAAGGAAGATGAGACAGCTTTCGCTTGAGTTTACCGGATCGCGCTGAACTCGCACTGGTCTCGGGCAGAGAGGAGGCTGGCGGTGGTGACGGGGACCGGTCTTGTCGATCCCTGTTATGAAACCTGGTGTAGGCCGTCTTGAAGGTCTCGATGGAGGCAGAGGATGAGGCGGATGAGGAAGAGGATCGCGATTGCACGCTGTTGATACTAGAAGAAGAGGAGGAGCTGGAAGAAGGATAGAGACGGCGCTGAGAAGCCGCATTCGGGCGAGGAGCATAATCGGTGGGATGAACAGCGATGTCGTGAAGAGTTGATGTAGAAGAGGTGTTGCTGCTGTTGGTATTGGTGCGTCGAAGTCGATTTTCTTGGGGGTCGGGTGCGCTAGGCGTATTCTTCTTGATCTTACGATGAAAGAAGTTATGTGATCTCGAGGCTTGGGTCACGTGAGAATGTTTCGCTATTTTTTGGTCATCGACAAGAGTGGATGAGTACATGGCAGATAATGGTAGAGGGAGGGGAAAGCAAGGAAGAAGATTCAAGTCAGCGTTGCTGACAAACCCTTGCCGAGCCGGTCCCTCTGAACATCCTGGCATCACGACTACCCGAGACAGGCAGGTGATGGTTCACAATGCACATCATGACACGAGGATCTAACAAGATTGGCTTCTCAGACAATCCCGCGGGAGGGAAGGCTATCATCGCCGCGTCATCCTCCGGTGGTCTTCCCCTCCAAATTCGGACACGTTGATGCATCGTCATTCTCGAGACTTACATGGCTTGTCCTTGGCCTGTTGTCTGCTGTTCCCCGTCCCGGACGGTATCCCCTCATCAGTGTCATCATCGTCGCCTCCATCTGGATGATCATTCTCATCTTTTCTGACCCGCCTCCGCTTGAAGGCCCATTCAACTTCAAACGCACCGGCGACGAGTGGGATATTTGCAGCGTCTTCGATACCTAGGTGGACGGCAAACTCGGCGGGTTTGGCCGAGAGGAAGTCGAAGAGGCCCATGGGACGCTGTCAAGGAGGGGATGCGGCTGGAAGGAAGGACAAAGCTGGGACAAGATGTCGGGGGCAAGATTTGATTGGGGAATCAATGGAGCTGTATCTGGTCAGACCAAGGTCGGGTGGGCAAGGTGTGAGGCGGGTGGAGAAGTGATGTTATCGTCGAGGCTAACGAAAGAGGAGGTAAACGCAGTTTCAAGGGCGGACGTCACGGAGAGTTCAAGTGATGAGATTTATGATCCTTTCTCTCAATCAATACCCCTCTCCTTCATCCGCTCAGCTGTCCCTTAGTTCAGGCCTCCCCAGTGCTCCTCAACCTATCAATCCCATCTCTCATGCCAATCGAACTAGATGAGCATCTTCCTCAGGTTCTCTCGTTCCAGATCCAGTCCGCTCACTGGACACCTGCCTCTACGACCACCATCCTCCTCACTGCCTAACCAATCCCAGATACAACCCCAACAGTAGACATAACCACCTCTCCTGCCATCGACCGTTGGACTCTTGCCATCTTTGCGCCAACAATCTCCGCAGAGTGGACAATCATCCCACTTCTTGCCTTCGAGCAGCTTAGCTCCTTCCGAGCTCGGTTTGGGAAGTGCAGGTGGCGGAAGAGTGGTATGAGGATGATCCGGTTTCGATCCAAGTTCAGCGTTGGCAGAAAGCAGCGAGAAAGGCGAGGCAGGGGAATGATAAAACTCGAGAAATTTGAGTGTCAGGAGAAGAGTCGGAAGGAGAGATGGAATGGATGCGTATAGGGAAGCTTTCGAGAACGGATGCGGTTCGGTCAGAGGAGGCGGTGGCTGGGCGATGGAAGATCGGACGAATGTTGAGTAGTTTTACATGATGATTGCTCAAGGATACTGGGTGTGCTCACCAAATCACCCCTTTCCACTCTGCCTAGAACCAGGTTGAGCATCCATCCCTGAAGTCCCCAGAACGGCGTCTTCTCGAACAGATACGCGACGTTCCAACTCAAGACCCCAAGCTCCCACGTTGTGTTGGCCCACGGGTAGAGAACCAAGAAGATCCGCTGTAGCTTTCTCCAGAGCCACTGGCGCTTCGTGGAGTGCACTTCGAAGGATGAACTGGACTCAGTCTCGTGGTTCGAGAGGGACCCAATGATGGACGTGTCGTCAAGACCCCCCGCAGTCAGGTACATATCGTGTAACTTCAGTCGGAGATACGGTAGGGCGACCTGGGCAAGATAAGAAGGCTAATCCTGTTAGTATGCCATACTTCATTCCATGGGGAACCACGATACCGTTGGACCATATGAAATTCACGTACCAGGATGAGCAGCGAACCCCACAGCTGACGGCGGGTCATTTTCCCTCGCAGTCGACTGCCCGTACCCTCGTCCAAAGCATCTAACCGAGTCGTCTTCAGAGCAGCACGTGATCTTCTTCGCAATCCGTAGAAATGCTCGGAAAGCGATGCACCTGGAATTCTTGCGGAACGCGTACGTCAATAGTGATGCTCGTCGTAGGCAAGATGCGGAATGGACCATGCTGACCGTGCTTCTCGAGGTGGTACTTTTCGACCAATAGCATGAGTAAGGCATAGTACTCCTCGTGCCGGTTGGATATTCTGATGAAGTAGCGCGGATAACGAACAGCGAATGTCTGTGCTCAGGAATCGGTTATATCAGCCCGGACACATCCGGCAATCGAGCTCTCGAGTGCAACGAATGGGATTGAAGCTGGACAAGACAGAAACTATGAGCAGACTTACTGCAAGCAAGTAACGAGCTGCCGGTTGTAGAAGAGATCGAAGCTGGCCCTGGGCGAGAAGCTCGAAGAGAGAAGGTCGATTCCAAGGAGAGATGGTCGAGGTGACGCTTGGGTCGAACAAGGCTTCCATGTTGAGTAGCCTGAATGAGGTGATGCCGTAGGCGAGGCTAAGGATGGCGATCTCTCAGGGGGGATGGTGGAGGACGACCAGGCTGAGCTGTCTGAGCGACTGAGTGATGGTTATGATTTCCGGTGAATTGGGATGGGTCGTCACGCTAAATCATTCTATGACCGTCCTTACTCGACACCCATCATCACCTTCACGCAGTCAGCACTCGGACAGACGCCCCATATCCGATCTAGACCATCGACGGCACACTAGACTCCCCGCTCGTCAATCTTTCGTCCGACGATCATGACGGCTTCCTCCGCGAACCGAAGGCGTTCGAATGCACCAAAACCACCTTCACCCTCAAAGCCCGACTCACCAGAGCCTACGATCCCTCCTGGCCCCGGAGGCATTCTAGACACCGTTCAAGGAGAGCTGGTACGCCCTCAACCTCTGGCGTTGATTGAACTTTCTTGACCGCGGGCTAAGGACGGATCCTGCTGCTACCATCCCCCTGTATGACTGTCCGCTCTCGACCTTTCGTTCAGGTCCTTTTTAAAGCACTTACTCGGCATCGACCCGTTGGCCCGGACAAGCATTTTCACATGATTGGTCTTCTCAACGCAGTCAATCGCTCACTTCAGAACGTGGATCCTGAAGCAATCTCGCGGTCGAGGTTCGACAGGTCCGAGGAAGACGATGCCGACGTGAGCATGAGCCCGAGCACGTTTGAGCTACAAGTAGGGAGCGAAGAGGTTTGGATGAAGCTCCGAAGCATGTGGGATCTCGACAGATTGGATGAGCTGGTCAGTCTTTATTCGACACATGCTTTGTCTTGATCATCAAGCCGAATCTTCTCTACTGTTTAGATGATTGATACGACTGATCGTCATACAGAATGCACCGCCTACACCACCCTCTCCGACTCAGGACGATGACTTCTCTCTTCCGTACTCTCCCACGTTCAACGATTTGACCGATGAGCGTCGTCTACACTCCGCGACATCTCTCTCTCCTCTCTCCTCGAGTCGCTCATCGCCGAGGCCGAAACATAACATCCTGAAACGGAGTGGAGGCGAAAGCAGCGACAGCAGTTTGACAGGGGACGAGGGTGAGGATGAAGGAGGAGACGAAGACGATCCAGAGGAGGCGGAGGAGGATGAGGAAGCACTGAGTGAACAAGAGGGACAAGAGGAGGAGGAGGAGGAAGAGGAGGAAGAAGAGGAACAGGTCGTCAAGAAAGCGAGGCCAAGGAAAAGAACGAGACGGTGACGGGGTATATTTGACAGGAGAGGATGTGAGGTGGATGGCGTGAACGATTTGATGACATTTTCACGACAAATTCCTCACAACTCGGCGAGTGATGACGTGTAGGACTTGTTGGTTGTCCCATGTCCTTAGACAGACCAGTGATAATGCCAAAATCCAAGAAATGGGTGAGGTTAGAGACGTCGATCGAGCTTTCTCAGATTGAGCCCCGTAGAGGTCATCTCCCAACTCCCCGTCATCCCGACTCTCGTAACACCCCGCTTCACTGCTTCCCCGAATCCAACTCAAGTCTCTGCTTCATGTGTGAGTCCCAGATCCAACCAATTCATGTCTGCATGCCCTCTGATTCAAGTCCTTATCGACAACGCCAAAATCAACATGTCCAGCTCAAGAGGACCTCAACAAGCTCTGGTCCCTCATTGGCGAGCTCTCGGAACAACTCAGTCAGAATAGAGCAGTCACAGCAGGACTGCAGGCCCAGGTGGCCGAGGTCAAGGTGCGTTGACCTACATGTAATCGTACACTTGCAGCCGAATCAGCGCGATCGTTGGGCAGGACAGAGGCCCGGGCAGCACTACCCCATCGTCTACCTCTGAGATGCATCAGTCCCCTATCTTCACGGTGACACGATGCCCCTTTGACGAACGGGTCATATGCGGTGGATTCTTCTGACTCGAGCGTGCTGTATCACGGGTTTTGACCGCCGAGCTCAACTCGATTCACATGTCTGGTGACTGTAACGATAGTAGTATAGCTGAAGGAATCCTTCGACTTGGCTTATGCAGAATCAAGCTGTACACTCAAATTCTGGGTTCCCTCTTCGTCGGTTCAATACCGACATCTCGCAAGGTTGGCCTAGTTCGCACTTCCGCATCCATGATGTTTTCGCCCTGGCCGATTGACAGGAATTTCTTCATCATCCGATCTTGTCAGAGGAATTTACGTCAAGTCTAGAACAACTCACCTCGAAACTCATCATGGAAAATCGTTCTCTCCAGCACGAGAACAAACAGCTGTCGATCCTTCTGCGAGAGTATGAGGCCACATTAGAAGGAGTGATGGGGAAATTCAGAGGATTAGCAGTCAGTTTGTCCACTAGAACGTTTGTCTCTCGAGAGACAGAGTGACTGACGAGAAGTATGCCGTGTTGTGTTGTACTCCCTAAAGCACTCGACGCAATCTCACGAACTTGCTCTTCATTCGCACTATTCAACCGCACTCATGTCGCTGTCACATGAGCAAGGTCATGAGTCGCTACTAGAGATGACAGGCGTTGGTATGGGTTTAGTGAGGCTTGGGGACCTCATCCGTAAAGCGCTGAGAGTGGAAATGGGCGAGCTGGAAGGAATCGAGGTGTCTGGGTAAGTACACATCGCACTATCGGTGCTACATCGTGGATCATGAGCGTCCGATAATTCACCTCGATCGTCATTTTCTTATCGTTCTGTATCCTTGGCAGCAAGATGAACTCGACAGGAGGCTATCTTCCGCCCTCATCGTCATCCCACCATGCACTGCCCGCTCCTCCACCGTCCACGCTTCCTCATCTGGCTATTGATCCTAATCCGAACCCACCTGGCGACGCCAGCACTAGCAACGGCAAGAAAGAGGAGGGCACAAAGAGCACTCAAGTTGGCGATACTCGAATGGATTGGGCCCTGGAGCGAGAGTGCGAAATTGAAAGATTAGAGAGGGAGAACCGGGCATTGAGGGAGATGTTGGGGCTTGAAGTTGAGAGGGATGAGTCGGAAGACGACAAGGATGGACGTCTGCTGGATGTCGTTGGTAGATGACGAGCGAGGAAGTATGAACGTCACGAATATCATGAACCTTACGACTGGGTGAGAAGGGTACCGTGTGCAGTTAAGTGAGATGACGACGCATATAACGGGCAGAAAATCATTCACGAGGGGCACGCGTCTCACCGGTGTTGATGGACGTGATAGCCGGAAGCGATAACCTCGGCTGCCATCGACAACCACCCCACTCTCTCCTCGCCACGCCTTCCGATCCATACGACCCCGCCCCATCACCCCGAAAGACCCAGAAGAGCACGCACTATGTCCACACACCCAAATCACCCAGAGGACTCGGACCCCGACGATTACGATGACCTCGATGGTCAGTCCTTTCGCCATAGCATTTCAGCAATCTCTCTCCGTCACGACGATCATATCTGGATCATTCCTGACTGCTCTAGCTATAGTGGTCACAGTGCCTGTACAACTGATTACTGACGTGATTTCAATGATCGGCCTTGATTCCAGATGTGATTCCTACCTTTTCGGCCCACGCCTCACCCACTGCTTCTTCACATCCTCAGCCCCAACAGTCCAAACCCCAAGCATCTCAAGACTCATCAGAAGAAGCCTTCGCTCTTGAACTCGCAAAGGAAATGGAGTCTCTCTTCGGCAATCTCGGCTCATCCACCGCTCCTTCAGCCTCAGAATTGGAGAAGCTGTTACAGTCTTCACTTGACAGCTTACCTCAACCAAAGAACAAGAGCGATGAGTCCTCGAAGACTTCGTCCTCTTCAGAAGCGACTCCGTCAGCGAACGATGAACTCAGAGCGATGAATGAGGCATGGGAGTCGATGTTCGCCGAGGCTCTCAAAGGCGAAGACGTCGCCCACCCATCCACTTCTTCGGAGCCAAAACCAACAGGAAAGCCAGCAGACTTTCAGGAAACAATACGTGAGACGATGGAGAGGCTGAAGTCCAGCGGCGAGACAAATCACGTACGCTCGAGTCAAATCCGCATAAATCCGCGATCCAGTCCCCGCTCACCACAACTTGATTCTGATCTCCTCGATCTGTTCAGAAACAAGCATCAGGGTCAGATGCATCTACAGACCCTCTCGCTGCTCTTCTAGCTTCTCTAGCTCAAGGAGGGGACGGTCTCGGCGAGGACGACTTGGACGGAGGAGGCATGCTCGAAACCATGATGGACAGTCTGATGAATAAGGAGGTCTTGTACCTTCCTCTCAAGGAACTCAGTGACAAGGTACGATTACGCTTGATACGACATCGTTGCGGTTGAACGGTCGTAATGCGTACTTCATCTGACCGGTCCCCAACTTGATCGCTTCTTAGTACCCGCCCTATCTCGCCTCCCCAGCGGCGCAAGCCTTGCCCCAAGCTCAGTTACATTCCTATCGCGAGCAGGCAAAGTTGGTGCAAGAAATCGTTGACGTCTTCGAGAAGCCGAACTGGAACGAAGACAATCGCGCAGCAAGGGATGAAGTTCGAGAGCTGATGGGAAAGGTAAGATTCATTGCATGCTTTCCAAGGTCAAGCTTATGGGAGAGATTGGTTTCTAACTGTCGAGTCTATGTCGATCCCAAAACAGATGCAAGATCTCGGCGCCCCGCCTAAGGAACTCTTGGGCGAGATGCCCGAAGGATTTGTGAGTTTGAATCTTCTCAATGTCGAACCGTCCCGATCGTGATCTGACGTGCATGTAACGGCCATACAGGAGTTGGGCCACGATGGTCTCCCGACATTTCCCAGCGTTCCAGGAATGCCCGATGGGGAAGGATGCGTAATTAGCTGAAGGACGAAGGATTCAGCCACAAGTGAGGACGTCAAGGTCAACTTGAGTGTCGAAGCAGGCAGACCTTAGCCTACTCAAAAACCAGATGATAGAAGAATCATGCATCAGGGCAGATTGGGTAGATCTGTCGCAATGGAGATAAGCTAAGACGCCGGGTGGCGAAGGAAACGAAGGAAAGATTCAATCCCTTCGCTTCATTGAAACAGCTGAGGCTAGGCCGGGTGAACGATAGATGGATAGGGGATATGCTCTGATGGAAGATAGGAGTATTGAAAAGCGTGAATTCCGAGATGCTGAAGATGGGAAAGCGAAGATCTGTGGCGAAGATCGAATGAGTTGGGGATCAGGAACTGATCACCATCGAATATGTCATGATGTCGGAAATGATGTCTGATACCCAACTTACCTTCAGCTGCCTCTAGAACTCCTTCCTGCCGCGGCGGAACTTGTACTTGTAGGGCGTGCCCTTTCGCAGCTTCTCCCTTTCCGTTCGAGGTCTCGCGAAGCCAGCTTCGCCCTCACCGTAAGGTCGATCCTCCCTAGCCTCTTGTCTGACGTCTCCCAGCCGAGCGGCGATACTGGGCGCTTTCGTCTCGCCTGCCGATGGTGATCCAGACTTTGTCGACGGAGCAGAATCTGCCTCATGCGGCATGTCGGCGTGGGTCTCGGTCTCTCCTTCGAGGAAAGCCTGAGCTCGACTGTCTTCCACAGCTTCGATGTGCTCATGATGAGCAAAGTGTTCGAGGTCCTCTGGGTGATTGTAAGACTCGTCGGTCTGGGTCTCTGGGGTCGAGTGGTAGAGTTCCTCATGATGGAGGAAGCTGCAATCGACGCAGATGGACAAGATGGTTGAAATGAGTGGATGTTCGGGGTAACGAGTCTGTCGAGACAGCTATGACAAGACCGAAGGGAATTTGCGACTAACTATTCGGACTCTTCATCTAGAGATCGAAGATCAGAAGGGCGTGTATCAGTATCAACGTGATGGGCAGTGCTATCGATGATGTCGGCGGCTTGACAGGTCAACTGACCATAATGATGACCAAGATGGGCTCCCTTAAAATCAGGCAAACCTCCATTTCCAGCGTCCGTAAACTCCTTGAGAGTGACGATACCATCACCATCCGAATCGAGGACGGAAAGGACCTTGGCGACGATCTCGGCCGCCTGGGCAGAGTGAGCTTCGGTCGCGCCTCCATGAGAAGCGATAGATGAATCGTGATGGAGTCCATCTGGATATCGTCAAGATTTGGATGGAGAATGAGATGAGGCAGAATCGTAGGTATTAGACGCGATAGTCAAGCTTTAGCCGAGCGACGGTCGTAAAGGGATACGAACAGATTGCTTCTATCTCCGGGATAGACAAGACTCCATCGTGATCGAGATCATGAAGATGGAAACTGGTTGCACAAGAGAGACCAGTGAGTCCGGCAGAAGGCGAGCTTCAGTTGACCCAGAATCTGCCGTTAATCTCAAGCTGAAATGACGTACAATGACTCTGGGTCAAACGCGTCGCTGAACAAGGGTCAAAGACCGAGTGAGCTTGTCTGGCAGCAAACGTTCAAGGTAGATGTTGCCATAATCGAGGGCGATATGGAGTGTATCATCTCACATGTGATGCTCGGACCTCATCTGCCAGAGATTGAAGCGGTTGGAATTGAATCTGCAGGTAAGCCATCGCCTGAAATGCCGTAAGGAGGAGCAGAGCAAGATAGGACTGACATGTCTTTCAGCGTAACCGAGACCTTCGAGCTCAGCTCCGTGATCATCGTAAGAGCCACCGTGGCTTCCATGGGCGTAAACGAGAGAGGAGAGGGCGAGTGCGAGAACAAGGCGAGACATTGAGGTACGAAGCGAAGGTGAAAGGAGAGGGATGGGATTCGCAAGCGAAGATTGGAAGTTGGATGAGGAATGGGCGAAAGGAGTGAAGCGGCGACTGGGGTATTGGGTCGACTGTGGTGGGTGATGGTTGAGAGGATGTTTGGTGAGAACGGAGACGGCGGTTTCATTTCAAGGAGGACAGTCGCGTGGTTGATTGGCCTTCAACTCAACGCCTCCTGGTCCCTCTCTCTCTCTCTCCACAGCTCAGCCCTGCTCATTCTACTCGCCAGATGGTCAGTCGTTCTTCAACCAAAACATCATCACCCATCCTCAACCGCCGTTGACAGATTCCGCGTCTCATGTCTCAGCCAACTCAGCGTGAGATCAAGCTCAAGAACGAGAACTTTCAAGCCAAGTTCGGCCAGAGGCAACCAGCCGCCAACAAGACCAAGGGTCAAGACGATAAACAGCCAAAAGACCTTGCCGCAACAAAGGTAGCACCCTGGACAAAGGGTCTCGCCATCGCCTTCATCTCTCTACTCGTCGGAGGTTGTGAGTCATTCGCTTTTCACCTCATCTCGCCTCTCGTCGACATTCAACACATCTACCCGAGAGTTGGTTCTCCCAACATCCTTGTGTATCACGCCTCCTCGCCGGCAACTATGGGAATCCTTCTCGTCACTCTCAAGTCGCGCTTCTCACTTTCTCGGCTTCCAAGCATGACCTAACTCCGGCATCTACGAGCCAACTCGACGATGCTGAGCTAATTCGACGATGCTGGTCGGGTTGCAAACCCATGTTCCAATGAGCGGATGACGACGTGGCTCGATCCAAAGACCAGGACAGCCCAGGATCTTGACTCCTCCTTCTACGTTGCATGCACTGACGTGTCATCACCGCTCACCCTTGGTTACACAGTTGTTCTCGAATTCGTCAAGCTCATCGTCAACTTATTCTAGAAATCTGGCTCGCGTTTACTTTGGCGTGACTGCGGAGGAACATAGTTGTACTTCTTTGTCAGGTTCGTTCGATTCTGCCGATTCGCCTTTCCTAATGATCGTCAAAGATCTCGGTTGACTCATCACGCTAGCCTTTCATCACGTTCAGATCGAGCTGACCCACGTGGCTACAAAGATCTATCGCCATCTTGTCTCTTACCCTTCTCTTTTTCTCCATCTCTTCCAGTCGACAAGGTTATCCGCGCCCCATTGATCCCTACAATACCTTTTGAGCCTTTGCCTCTCGTCCGCTTGTGTGCTCTGACATGATACCCTCGACACCTATCTGTTATGCCGCACGAAAGAGCCATCCGCCGTGAGGATCGGTTGAGGTGAAACGTTGAGGTAGCCGCCTGGTGGATAGCCGGGCTGATGTGGACGAGGATACTGTCGCTGACTAGCTTGCTGGGTCTCGCGCTAGGAGATTGGGTAGAAATGGGGGAAGGGGAGGGCAGACGGATGGAGGCGTCCGAGGATTAATCAACTGACGGAGGCGAATGGTGTGAAGGGAAGCAGCTGACTCCGTGTCCCCAAAAACGCGTGTAAATATCTTTTGCTTTGTCTTTCCACCCCGACCAACAACCCCCTCGACCCTCTTCCCTCCGACTCACACTACAGTCAATCCAGGTGATTGCAACACACTCCACATCAACCAACACTCCCTCCCACCTTCTCTCATTCACCCCCAATCGACTAGCACTCGCCTCAAATCCACCTTAGATTTCGTTGCCCCTCACACAAACACAACAATTATGCTCTCCACAATTACTTCGGCCCTCGCTCTCCTGCTTGTTTCTCCATTGCTTCTCCAGCAAGTCAGTGCACATGGGTGAGTGTCTTGTGGTTCATGTTCCCATCTCAGTTGATCCCGATATCATGCTCATCGAACTCTTTCCATCACGAACCACAGAGGTATCATCTACCCTTACTTCCGATTGGTGTGTCCTCCTTAACCAGACCCAGCTAGTGTGCTTTTGGTCAGCTCTCAGAATCTAATTCGAAACCATCATCCAGCCTGGACCCAAGTCGCTTGAAGAGTGTGGACCTGAGTTTCAAAAAGCGCGATCCTTTCCGATGATTCGTGAGTGGTCGAATCAGGCTTGACTGGTTTATGATTTCCTTGCTTATCGAAGCTGGTTAACTTGTCATACCGTCAATCCCGAACATCATCGAGCGCAGAAAACCAGATCGTCGCTCCTAAAGGTGACAAGAAAGGTAACCCAAATTGCAGATGGCAACTCTGCTCAGGACTTCAGTACGAGGACAACGCCGAGCACACCTACACCTATGAAGCAGGCAAGTTTTCTTTTTCTTTCCAGCATCCAAATCTCGCTATGTTCGCCAGAAATGCTGACCCTCCTCGTTTCGCTCTGATCAGGGGCAAATGTTCCAATCGTCATATATCTCTTGAATCGACATGAGGGATGGGCCAACGTCAGCATCGTCGACACGAAGACCAATGAGATCATCGGGGAGCCATTGAAAACATGGGCCGATTACGGTCGAGTGAGTCCAAATTTGCATCGCTTGATGGATCATTTTGTGTTAATGGCTCCGCTGACATCATCTCTGTACTCAACACTCGCAGTATGACAACGTCAACACCTGTCCTAACGCACCTCCCGTAGACCAAACTAATTTCAACGTCACTATCCCTAGTCTTGGAGACCGGTGCACCAAAGGCGGCGATTGCGTCATTCAATGGTGGTGGACCTCTCCCAAGGCTAATGATCAAACGTTCGAAGTGCGTAACGAATGACCGTCGATGCCCGTATCGAAACGCTCGCTCACTCCACCCATCTTTGCGATCTTCAGTCTTGTATCGACTTTGTTCAGCCATTTGGAGGTTCTCAGCCCGCACCTCCTGTCATCGGAGCGCCGGTCCCCGAAAAGAACAATTGTTCGTCATCAGATCTGCTAGCTCTCCCTCATTGATCCATGAATTGACGCGATACGTCTGCACAGTCGCCTACTGCTCCCCACCAGAACTTGTGTCGACGACGCTCTACGATACTGCAACCCAGGATTATCAGACCCGACTGGCTACCAACGTCAAAGCGGTTGCGTCTTCGTCCATCTCCTCCTCGACGCCGGCGTCGAGCATGCGAGTCTCCACGTCCGCCAAACCGATGGGTTCCGCTCCTTTGTCCTCTTTACAATCATCAAGCTTGCGACCATCGTCTTCGGTTCGGTCAGGAGCTGAATCAGCCTCGATGGCAGCCTTAGCCCAAGCCACTGGGGGCGCCAAGCCCTCGTCGTCGGTCAAGCCCTCGTCGTCGGTCAAGCCCTCGTCGTCGGTCAAGCCCTCGTCGTCGGTCAAGCCCTCGTCGTC
>BCKM01000013.1:664041-738926 GCA_039545415.1 Udeniomyces megalosporus | reverse complement strand
GCCCTCGTCGTCGGTCAAGCCCTCGTCGTCGGTCAAGCCCTCGTCGTCCATCAGGCCCTCGTCGTCGGTCAGGCCGTCGTCGTCCGTCAAGCCTTCGAGCGTTCGGAGCTCGGCCTCGGTTTCCATGTCGTCCTCGGCTAAAATGGCATCCATCAGAAGCTCGTCCGCTAAGACGAGCAGTACACAAACTTCGTCTGGGATCGTAAGGCTTGCTTCTTCCGTCGCCAGCAAGAACACCTCACGCAGCGCTCCCCCTCACTCGCCCTCTTCAGCTGCTTCCCCATCCCTCTTAGCAGTGAGCTCGGATTCGCTCCGGGTTCCTAGTCCAGCATCTTCCGTGTTGCCACCTTCTCCAACCAATGGACCTCTCGTCAACTTGACCCTCAGCGGAGCTAGCCTTGCGAATAACCTCTCCGCTATCACCTCTGCCATGCTTCCTTCGGCTCCTTCTCTAGTGTCAGCGAATGCTTCGTCTCTGGATTCCATCGCCTCCCCGTCAGGTTTGCCCCTCATGTCGGGTAACGCTTCCAGCGGTCTGACATCTCCAACGAGGCCGATGAACGCAGCAAACTCGACGCTGAGCAACTCCACCGAGCTTGCGCCGGGGGTGCCGACTTTACCTTCTCCTATCCCGTCATCGTCCCTGCTCTCCAGCAGCCAATCGACAATGAACTCTTCTTCTCTATCAAACGACACCAACGCTCTGGTGACGACGAATGTTTCGGAGGCAGGTTGCTCTGGGCCCGTACGTCGTTGTTGTCTGTCTGGTTATGTGTGTCGACTCGACGATGAGTGACAAACGATTCTCTTTTAGGCCACGATTACCACGACCCTCCAGGCTACCGCGACGGTCTTCCAGACGGTTTACGTCGAGTACATTCCCGTCACCACATCCACCGCCCCTGGTACTGAAGCGACCGGCTGGAAGAGGCACAAGAAGAGACTGCACCGAGGGTGAGTTCCTGTGTACTGCTCATCGTCTTGCTTCTCATTGTCGCTGATCGCTCCACTTATCTGTCTCAAGTAGATCTCACTAGGTGGTCGACTCGGTTTCCAGCTTCACCGGATGAAGCTGCCAGACGTCGTCACCCGTCCTGTTCTATCTTCTTTCGTATCTATCGCCTGTAGACGAGCGACTCTCCCTTTGGCTGGTCCATATGTTTCCATGAGTAGTCTCATCTCGGTACGTTGCATCTCGGTGAGAGAGAAAAGAGAGATCACTGGCCGCGTCGCATTGCAAAGCTTGAGGCAATTCCCAGTCAGACGAGAACCATACCAACCGGTATCATGGAGCAATCTCAAAGACGAGACGCGGTGGAAAGCATGCTCTTTTCTCGCGTGAAAGAGAGTATCGGAGGGTCGATGGATGACGTGGTATGATTGTTGGAGACGTGCCTGACTAGCGAAAGTTAAAACGCGGGCGCCCTTATATTAGCGGGATAGGATCAATTGTAAAGCTGAAGGAAAATTGATGGGAATGAGGTGATGACGCTGTGAGGGTGAGAATTTGTGGGGTTGAAACGATTGAGTTGAGCTGAGACGGCCGGAGAGTGATCGAGGGTTCGTAGCAGAAACCTAATGTTGTTGGCCCCCTGCTAACCTCTTGCGAGACAACAACCAGGACCTCCTCTCCCCCTTCGCCCCCCTCGCCTCCCTCGCCCTCCTCGGCTCCAACACTCGTCTCACTTTCGTCCTCTTCCGGACCGTCCACCTTCATTTACGATCCTCATTGACTCAACCCTCATCAACTTCATCCAACTCCCTCGACTCTCTCTCCTTCCGGCGCCCCCTCGATTCAGCCTCCTCTCTACCTTCGTCAGTCACCTCTGCCTTCCCTCCTCCATCCCTCCCAAGCTCAACCTGTCAAGATTGCTGACCTCGATCCTCGGATTCAACTGCTCTGTTTCTCTAGGTTCACCCTCTTGCCAACGCCTCGCTTTCCGATGCACTTCTCAACCCTCACCCTTCTCTCGCTCGTCCTCTTCTCCATCCTCGCCTCGTCCGCTCTGGCACAGCCGGCATCGGTTAAGAATCTCTCAAAGTCCAAGAAATCGACGACCAATCCCCTCAAGGCGCGTGCCCCTCAACCTTCGCGGAGGATGGGCAAGCGCGCCTCTGCCCAGACTGCCCTCGGTCCATCCAAGAAGGACTACTCGGCTTTCCTCTGCAACGACAAGGCCGTTGCCTGCCCCGTACCCAAGGCAGGAGAGCTCCGAGCAGCTGTCAAGGAGGCCGAACTCACCACCCTCAAGGACTGGTTCAAGGTTGGGTTCGAGTGTCTGGATGTGAAGGAGGACGCCAGTAGCTGCGGTGGATGTACCAGCTTAGGCAAAGGGTGAGTTCTGAGCAAAGGAGTCCACGAGAATCTTGAACCGTACGCGGTTGCTGATGCTTGCAATGTCGGGTCTTCCCCTTACAGTCAAGATTGCAACCTCATCCCCAATGTTCGCGACGCCAACTGCAACGCGGGAGCCTGTGTTATCTCTTCCTGCACAGATGGCTGGGCGGTTGGCCGTGATGGCAAGAGCTGTGTAAAGAGAGGCGGCTCGAGAAGGTAGAGATGCAGCGAGAAATCTCTCCCGTTCCCTCCAACGCCCAATCTCCCGCTGCCTCATCGAACTGCATTCCATCATCATCTGCTCCCCCTCCGGTCGACCCTTCCATGACTCGCCATTCGGGCTTCAATTCACCCGCGCCGCCGCACCCTAGATCCTGCTTCCCTCGACCTTTCTCATCCCCTGTATCAGCAGCTGCTTCCTTTTTACATGTCTTTCCCGTATCTTCTCTCGGGTTTGAGGATTTTGGGATGGAACTCTGGACCATTCTGTGCCGATCCGTTCCTTCTTCTTCGCCTAGTTTCGCGACTTCCCTTCATCCTTCGTATCTTCCTCATCTTCTATCTTGTGACTACATCTTGTTCTCGATTTGGACATCAATCACTCTTGATCCCCTTCTTTCATATAGACAATCCAGCCTCTTTAGATACCCGCTTGTTTACGTCAACCTTTCATCTTCAGTCAGCTGGCAACTCCTTTGGTTCTTCTTGGTTCTCTTAGTAATAATCCTTTCCACTTTGTCCATCGGTCGAGGCAATGAGAGCAAGAGAGACGAGATACATGCAACATGGTGTTGTGACGCACCGAAGAGCTTCGAACGACCAAGACCGATATCTCTCACATTCGACCATTCCCTATAGCCAGTACGGCTCAAGGCCTATCCCTCTGCTATCACCCCACTCGCCACAGTAGCCCATCTAGACTCGTCAGAGCTCTCCCAGCGTCTGTCTCCTTTTCACTCGCTCAACACTTGCCCTCTTACATTGCGGCTTCGACTGCGTCCTAACCACTGGACCCCTCGCGACCACCCAAGATCGTTCAAGATGTCGACTGCTGCGTGCTCCAATCGTACTGTCCCGACCGAAGAGCTTCTCCGCGTCAACACTTCTGACGGACAGTCTCTCAGGCCCAACGCGCCATCGTCCAGAAGTAGCCGGACTCCTCTCAGCAGTCGCACGAGCCGGGGTGAGGTGGGGTCGACGCGCAGTGGCGGCAGCAAGAGATCGGACAAGGACGTGATGCCCAAAACTTTGGCCGAACCTATCCTGTCGTGGACAAAGAGTTGGAGCGACAAGATAGAGAGGGCACCAGCTGCAGGTCCGTTTGGCTCCCTATTCTATAGCATGTCCTGCGAGTCTGGATCTCTGTCTGACGCGCGTCTGAGCGTACACTCAGGACTCTACTGCTCTCTTGTGGCTGCCCATGGATCGCCTCCCCCACCGTTGAAAGCTCACACAGGTTCGTGAGACCCTCTCGGTACTGCACGCCTGCCCTTTGCTGACGGTCAGTTGATGCATCGACACCTCTACACAGCTACCCTCGTGGGCGACAAGATCTTCATCATCGGAGGTAGCCTACCGAGCAGCGTCGGAGGATGCTTCAGAGGAGTTTCGACATTCAACATCTGTACGACCGTATGATTCTCGTTACAGTTGCATCGAGCCTTCTGCTCACTTCGACATCGAGTTTCGCAGATACAAACCTTTGGTCTCAGCTCAAAGTCAAGGGTGAATTGCCGCCCCCAATTCGGTCAGTCCTCTCTGTTTCGCTACTTCGCTCCCGCCTGGCCTGACTGAGTGAACATGATCTTTCCTTGCAGCGCTCATACCGCGACTGCGGTTGGCAAGACGATCTGGATAATTGGCGGGGGAGATGGACAAGACTACTTCAACCATGTGTATGCCTTTGATACTGGTGAGGTCGGATCTCGTTCCCTCGTCATCGTGCCCGATGATCCTACCAGACCTTTGGCTCATACGGTATCCGGTTCAGTCACCTCTACATTCTCTTATCCATCTCTCTCGACTTCCCTCGCACCACCTCGTCGTCGTGCCCACTCGGCAGCACTCATGACCGACGGATCTCGTATCATAATCTTCGGTGGTGGGGATGGAGGAAGAGCTCTCCATGATACGTGGATCTTCGATACGAACGCTCTCTCGTGGGAACACGTGCCGGTCGAAGAAGTCCCTGTCGAAAGCAAAGATAAGATCGGTACAGATCAGGGGAGGAAGAGGAAAGAGGTCAAACTGCCTGCCGATCGCGGGTATCACTCAGGTCACTTTGTCGACGGCCACCTGCTTGTTTTTGGTGGATCGGATGGAATGTCCTCATTCTCCAGCATCGACGCGCTAGACATCAGTAAGTCGGTGTTTGGGCCATCCACACCAAAAGCAGTTGCTCATCTTTCGGTCTTTCCAGAAACGCGTTCGTGGCATCGATTAGATCGTGCTCCGCCTACCACGTCAGCTTCCTCACAAGTCAATTACCCTCGAGCTTTCCATACGTCAACTCTGGTTGGAAATCTGCTCTTCGTGCTCGGAGGTATGCGATCAAACCGTTCTCTCCCTCGTCTTATTGGTGAAGTCGTCTGACGCACCTGCATTTGTACATCGCAGGCCACGACGGGAAGCGATATTACGGTCAAGACTTACTTTGCTATGACATTCGTACGTTCATCCCTTCTTGACCATTTCGTTGAACGCATGTTGACATACGGTGACGATGACAGGGCGACGACGCTGGCTTCCAGAACGAAAGCTGTTTGGCATGGTGCCCCATGAAAGAGGCTACCATACAATTGTCTTGGCCGATTCTCGTCTGTTTGTGTATGGGGGTGAGTGCAGCTGAATTTTCGAGACGAATACCCTTCCCGTCTGACTTGACTTGTACCTTGAATCGACAGGCTCAAATGGATCGAGCATTCTCGGAGACTTTTTCTGCATCGACCTCGGAGGTCTGACGGCTCTCACCTTTGGCCAGCCAGTCACGATCGATCTGGCCGAGACCACATGATCATGGGATACCTTGGTTCTTCTCTTCGATACCCTCCGTCGCATCTCTTCACCCTGGCTCGGATTCATCATATACCTAATCCGATAGTGCTCCATTATCTCCCACCTAATGCTCATGGCTTGGATCATATCGCTTTTATTGCCCATCACGTCATTCATCAAGCTTGACCCACATCCTTTCCCATCCTTCGTTGAAAGCCTCGCTTCCGAACCGAACCTGAACACTTTGCCTTGCGAGATTCCGCATTTTCAAGCGCTCCTCCTGACTCAACTTCAGTATGGATTCAAGACGCTCGGCAAATTCGGATGGTGAACGCGCGTGATACCCTGTGGGAGTCGACTCAAACGGGACGACAATATCGAGCAGCGGGCCAGCGGACGCATGAGCCAACGGGATTAACCCTGCAGCCTGAAGCAGATGAAAATGGGGAGAACGGGAGCAGCGGCGTAGGGTCAACAGAAAGCCACAACAAGTCTGTCTCGAGACAAAGAACAGACTGAGGATCCGAGATCGATGAACCCCGGCTAACTTACCATGAACTCGACCACGTTGATGCCGAAGTGTTCGTCCACCATCGTGCTCAGTCCGATAGAGGCAACCCCTAGCCACGACAATAAGACATTGTATGGCGCGTTGATGACTAGCTCGACGTTATTCTGGATCCAACGTCCGATAAGTTTCTGGTTTCCAGCGACAGCTGGTGGATACGAAGTGGCTGTACTGACCTGGAGCCCAAGCCTCTCAGACATTTGACGCATTTCATTGACTCTTGATTCATCTCCTTGGTCTCTACAACTGCCAATCATGACCAGCCTCACTCTGTCCGGTCCATCCTTCCAATCTGGTCTTCGGTCTAGCAGTTGGCGAAGACTCTCCACCTGTGCTGGGTGATCCTTCTCCGGTCTGAATTGAGCGAGGCTGAGAATGATCCTCTGCCGAGCTGACTCGACAATAGGTATGGCGGATAGAGCAGATGTGTCGCAGGGTGGATAGAGAATCGTGTTACCGTCTGATGAAGGTGGGGTTGAGAGAAGCGTGTCGAGATGAGCTTTCGTCCAGGTGGAGTTTGCCACTCGGACTTTGGCAAATCTGAGTGCCCAGGTGTAGGCATAGGCAAAGGCCCAGTAGTATCTAGCCCGATCAGTCGGCACGGATGAAAACCAGCGAGTGTCAGAATACATGGAAAGGCGAAGCGGACCCGACTTGAACTCACATCAGCTTCAATTGACTCTTCCAAGCGCTACGTGCTACACTAGTGTTGGTATGAGATGCTTTGCGAGTTCGCACGCGCTCGAGCATGTCGGTGCTACGACAGATGAACGACCGATCAGACCAGTCAGCTTTCTCACGCTTGATCAACTCCTCTACTCTGCCTGATGAGCAGACAGTGAGTCATCGGGCACACCTAATAGTTGGGTAATGTATATATGCACCGATAGGTACAGAACCTGCGGTCCAGAGATGGACAAATGGGAAAGTGAAGGCGTAGCCCATGGTGTCTAGGTGTTGCAGCGGTCGTAAGTTACTGGGTCAACGCAGACGAGATTGCCTCGACAGAACTCACCGATGAACACGTCCGGGATGAGACCGGATTCACCTAACAGAGCCTGCCAACAGCAGACGACGCTACCTACGGCCTGACCGACGAGTGTCAAGCGGTTCCAGTACGAGTCTGAGATCAACCGACGAGATGAGATTGGGACGAAGAAGATGGTGTTTGGATTGAGGGAGATGTTGAAGTTCCTCTATCAGTCGAGAGGAAGAGAGGTCCAGTGTGTGTTGTCAGCTGACCTGAAGAACAAGTAGAGGGAAGGACGACCATTTGGACTGCGGAGGTAAGAAGCACGAACGGTAGCTCGCTGGAGGATCGCATCCTTGCTGTTCTCAGGCCAATCTCCCGTGTAGACGATCGAGACTACATGAGGATGAGCTCGCTGCATGTATGCGACAGCAGCCCAAACTACGCGCTCGCCCCCACCGCCAGCATTGCAAAAAGGATGAAAGAAGCCGACAACTTTGGAGCCTAGTGGGAGCCTCGCCGATTCAAGGAGAGCTCGTCGGTTGCTTGAGGAACGTGAGGAGGTCGTAGAGATGAGACCGATGGCTAACCCGATGAGGACGGCGGCGAAGAGGGACACGAGGTAGAACCCAAGAGTGGCGACCATGTTGCGAAGACGATGGAGAGGAGGGAGAAGACTCCGGACACTCTTCCACTTTGGCCCTCACCCAGTCGTCAGCTCGAGCAGAGCAACGGCACCCTTGATCCGACCCCTCGTATGGTCATCCCTGTGCAGGAGCATCAAAGCCGGCACCAGGCTCAATGTCCGGCGACTCATTCCGCACCTGAGGACACACCTTTCGACGGACCCTACTGGCCTGACTCTGCCACTCATCATCGCCACGTGCTCAATTCTACATCATGCTAATTCTCACTAGGACATTCCCCAGTCATTCGAAAGTGTGATTAATCCTCGCAAAAGTCCATTAAGATCTTTCCAAAGATACATATGATAGGGGGAGAGAAGAAAGCCACAGGCCTGAGGGAAAAGGATAACTCGAGCAAGTTTGGATCCTGGAAGGATATTGAAAGCATGTCCAGTACAAGATTATATCAGCGACGAACGCAAACGCGAGACGGAACGAGGTCGAGCGAGCAGTTGAGACGAATCGAAGCTAATTCCCTCAGCAAAACCCTGGCGAGGGCAAAATTTGTCCTCACGACGTTCAGACGCAAATTACATTTGGTAATCACTGGGAACGAGCTCGGGTCTCAACCTAGGCTCGAAGATAGGTAGAGTAACACTTACGTTCAAGGCAATGGTGAGAGATGGTTGAAAGCTGACAAGCGCTGAGAGAGAGAATGGCACAGTCCAGGCACCAGTAACGAGTGTAGAAGGGTTAATGGGAAGTGTAGGGGGCTTGGTGATGCCTATTTGAGACAACGAGGGTGAAAGAGAAGAAGGGAAGGGCGTCGGAGTTTGGAGCAACAAAAAAACGACCGGTGCTCGAACGCCTTGTCGAGTAACCGTTGAATTATATTCTTGATCATCTCAACTCTGTAACAAATCATTGATTTCTAGATGATCCCTTATATCTCATGACAAGATTGGTTCAACGCATCTAATAATCTTCCCCTCGTGAAACAACCTCCTTGCATGTGGGCCTCAGAAGGATCGTATGCTCGAACTGCGCTGTCATCGAACTGTAGCATGGAGGCAACAAGGCATTGATCAGTCAAATACGGTGATAGTTTGTTCCGCGTTCAAGCTGACGCACCCTTTGACCTCCATCAAAGGAGGATAAGCCTGAACAATGTCCTCCGAGACCAGCTCGTTGAGCTGCGAGAGGAACGGCCGGGTAAACAAGAGAGTTTAAGACGGAAACACCCAGGGGGGGGGGAACTCACCCCCATCAAGTAGTTCTTTTGGTCTAGACGATCAAGGTATCGACGACAGAACGGCAGCGACGTAAATTCTTTGTTGATGACCTTGAGCAGCTTCTTCGAGGTCTCCAGCCTAAAACGCGATGCTCGGAGTGAGTAAGATCAAGGAGCAAAAGATGTACTCAACCCTAGCGAGATCCTCTACCTAAGATGACTCGCGTCGTACTGAGGCGACCGAGCATAATGCGAACAGGCTCCCTCCTCGATAACCCGTCCCCGTCCCGTAGATCCGAAGGTTTCGATGGCGAAGTCTGATTTGGGGAATCTCAATGAGTTTGAGATTAAGTCATAGGAACTGACCCAGAAATCACTCACATTCCCCCTCGACCATCTTCGCTTCATCATCATTTTTGACGATAGGCACTGACTTTCCGCCATGAATCTCGTATTTGTTAATCGAATGCCCATTGAGATTGGCAATTGACTTGACTAGATTCGTCGAACGGTCCCAGTGAGCATGATGAACAGGAAACCTGAACGCTTAGACGTTCACACACCTTGCTTCGTATTGCTACCAACGACAACCTCGTAGCTCTCCATGACCTCCTGGATAGCCTCTCCGATGTCGCACATGCGAACATCGATTCCAGCGGTCTGTGCGGCAGAGATCGTCAAGTTAGAAATGTTCTCGACTGGCAATGGAGTGAACCGGACAAACTCGGATGCCGGTGTCGGTCGCATCCTTGACGGCCTTGATGAGCTCGTCGTAGGTTGGCTCAAAGGTGAGGGTGAAAGCAGAGTCGACGATTCTCCCGTTGACGTGAACCCCAAAGTCGACCTTGAGGACGTCGCCCTGTTTGAGAACTGGCCAGGCAGACGGTCAGCAACTGGGCGGAGCGAATCGACAGTAGTTCCGGATGAGGTTAGACGAACTCGTGGTATCCTTGGCGTTAGGTGCTGCAAAGTTGACAGAACAACGAAGTAGCCCAGCGTGATAATCAGTCTGCCTGAGTGTAGCTTGAAAGGAAAGAAGCCCGAGACTGACTGTAGTGAGCAGCACAGTCGTTGATGCTGACGCCAGTTGGGAACCCAATCCCGCTCTGCATGCCGTTCTCTTCGACAAGAGCTCTCGTTCCATCTTCGATGTTTTCAACAATCTCGGTCATCGTCATACCAGGCCTGATTGTTCTGCGAGCATGAGCCCGAACAAGTCGATGCACCTCGCTGCCGCGACGAATATCGTTGTATGTTGTCTCTGGATCTTCGTGTTGAGCCTTCTCGATAACCTTCAACTCAGCAGAGGACGTCCGGTATGCATTGCTGAAAGGTTGATCGCGTCAGCGATGAAGAACAAGAGGAGAAAGGCAGGTAAGAGAAGAGGAGTTGGACGATCGTGCTACGTCAGCATCCAACTGTCGAGAAGACCGGGAAAGGGGCGTGGACGGCTTAGACGCAACTCGTTAATATATTCCTGGATCTCCCCCTCTGGATAGACGCCATCCTTGTAGATGAGGGACAGGCCGACTCTGGGAGGATCCGACTGGACTGTCTTGGGCTTCTTCTTCTTGGGTTTCTTCTTCTTGTTCTTCTTCTTGTCAGCTGCTGGAGCGGCAGTATCGGACTGACTGCCGTCCGACTCATTCTCGGGGGTGTCAGTCGTCGGTGTCGAAGGTTCGGGCGACGGGAGATAGGGAGTGGCTGGGTCGAGAGTGGCAGACATGATGATGGTCGAGTGGATGAATGCGACGAATAGCATGTCATTTGCCTCGTATATTAACAACAGATCATGTGCGACCACATCGAACTAAGATTTAGACCGCTGTTCCATCTGAGGCTCTGAGCAGACGCTTCGCCATCCTTTCAGAAGGAGAAAGAAAGAGGGAGAGCAAAAAGTTGGGCCCCCTTCGGACTGAGCCGGACGAGGAAGAAGAGAAATTTGGGCTGATATGAGAGAAGGAGACAGATGTCTGAAATCGTCCATGAATATAGCAGTAGGAGATCGCTCCAAAGTTCACTCGAAAATATCAAAAGGCAATTCATGGATGAACCTCAGGGGGGGCCTCATAGCTGATTCCCCTAACCTCGATCCTCGTCGTCAACAGCAACACAATCCATCCTCGCTCTCTCCACCCCCATCCAGCTTAGTCGATCCTGACGCTTCAACCCTTGTTCAGGAAGTGGCCTCGATGAATCCAGCCCTGCCCTCAGCTCAGCGACCGGTCAATCCTCTGCTCTCTCCGGCCCAGTCCCGATCACCTCTTGCTCGCAAACTTTCCCCTTACGCGTCCTCTGAAATCCCCAGGCAGAGCCGCTATGATCCTACCGTCGAACAAAGATCTAGCAAGCGGATGTTGTGGAGTTGGGGTTTAGCAGATGTCGTTGCTGCCCTTCTTTTTGTCGCTCAGAAGGTACGTCATTCCCTTCGTCGAGCTTCGGCCTCGACGCCCTGCTTTCTCGCTCGCGTGACTGAGATCCGCCTGTCTGATACTGTCTACAGATCAACCATCTCGTCACGGAACTCCTATCCCACCTTGTGTATGGACCCAGAAAAAAGTCGTGGGGTTTAGGTGTGTCCGACCGCGTCTGTCACGTTGCTCTTCTTCACTGAGTTGATTGACTTGTTCCCGTCATCTCGTGTGTAGCAATGTCCCTTATCTCAAGCTTTGCGCGGGACTTGGGGAAGAGCAGCTCGCTCGCCGACATTGTGCGTTACGGCTGCGCGAACTTCCCAAGCTCGAGTTGCCGCTTACTACGATTTGATGAACATACAATGCAGTCCTTCATCCGAGCCCTCGTCGGCATGACCTCATGGATGCCGCTCCCTCCCTCGGCTCTCGTAACTCCTGTATCGTTCAGGTGAGCAGCCTTGTGCTCAACATGCATAGTCGCATACACCAGCTCTCACAGCTCACGTATCTTTCAGGGTTCGTTATCGTCATCTCAAAGGAATCCTAGATGATTTTGACGAGCACGAAAAGGGAGGACCTCTTTGGGATCCCCTTTCGCCGGACGCTGGCTCTGGGCGAGGGAGGGAGCTTGGCGGCGAATGGATCGTCGATAAGGGGCTCTGGAAAGGCTGGCAGAGAGGATGGTCAGGCAAGAGACCCAGGAAAACAGGGGACAGTAAAGGTGAACGGATCGTGCTTTATCTTCACGGTAAGTCTGAACCCCGCGTTTCCTTAGCCGCCCGATCTAGCTGTTTAACGACATCTCGTTCTGTCAGGCGGTGCATATTACGTCGCTGCTGCCTCGTCCCATCGGCTCATCACCATTCAGCTGTCGCGTGCATGCGAAGCTCGTGTGCTCGCCATCAACTACCGACTAGCGCCCGAGACTCGTTTCCCGGGACCTCTTCACGACGCAGCATCTGCATACTTCCGTCTCATCGACGACCTTCATATTCCACCTTCCAATATCATCCTTGCTGGAGATTCCGCCGGCGGAGGTCTCTGTTGCGGTCTGCTGCTTTATCTGAGAGACAACGGTAAGCCCTGGACATTCCACTGCCAAGTCGATTCTCGGCTGACAATCTCTGAACCACATAGGCTATCCCTTGCCTAGCTCCGCCATCCTGCTCTCTCCATGGGTTGACCTGACTATGAGTTGTGACTCCTGGGACTCGAACGCACCGTTTGACATCGTACCGAGGCCCGAGCCAGGGGATCCTCTCAACCCTGTCTTCTGTTACCTCGGCGCAGAAGGGGTCCGCGACGGGTTTTTGACACATCCTTAGTGAGATTCACAGCTTTTGCTGCGTCCGGTCCAACATATCGTTGCTGATGCAATCGTACCAATTCCCTGCTTAGTGCGTCACCCCTCTTCGGGGACTTGAGCGGTCTTCCACCACTGCTAATCCAATGCGGGGACGCCGAGGTACTGCGCGACGAGGTGACTCTCTTCGCTTATAAAGCGAATCTTGCGGGTGTAACGACGGTGCATGAAGTCTATGAGGGTGAGCACATGATCGAGTGATCGTATAGCCTCCCGATTGCTTATCTTTGCCTTGATTTGCAGATTGCATTCATGTCTTCCAGTCCCTACCTTTCGTTGGTCGTCTTTTCATCGCTCTGAACTCTTCGTGATGCTTGACACTGACTTCCAGCTGATCATCCCTTCAGCTCGATGCTACTGCAGTCGCTTTTAATTCCATGCATGAGTTTGTTCGGACCACTCTTCCTCCACCGACACCGGTCGGGGGCATGACCGAGTACGGAGCGGCCGCCAACAAGAAGAGTACTAAAGTGGTGCGGGCAGATGGCGCAGAGGTCTCGTTGTTTGTGGGGCGAGCTGTGAAGGAAGGATGGGCTCGAGATTTGGCGGGAATTAACGAAGGACTCACTCAGGATGCTCGAGATGGAGATTGTCAGGAAGAATCTCGCCGAGACGGTCAGGGAGCGAGTCAAGATGGCAACGAAACGAACGCCCTCCATCCAGCACCGATATCCCGCAAGCCCTCGGCTGCTCACTCAAGACAGACAGATCCATCTGGTTCATCTTACGCTACTCCTTCTTCTCATCCCCCTGTCCGTTCAAACTCCTCAGCCACATTCACTTCCTCGCCCCTCCGTCCCCTCCTCGCTCGAGCTGCGACAACTACGCAGAGTGATGTCAAGCTTCCTCCAAATACGACCACCCGTACTCGCTCCATCACCTCGGCTCATCCTTCTCATCTCCCACCACCATCGTCTCCACCGGCGAGTAGACGACCGACCCTGGCGAGTTCAAAGTCGTACGCCTCACGCGAACTGCGACCGGCACCACCTAAAACAAGGTCCAGGGCACTTTCTACACCGCCTGAGATTGCTGAGATCGTCAAGCAATACGGTCAGGACGCTCATGAGTATCGAGCTCGAGGGTTCCAGTCAGCAGGTCGGCAGGCGACCCTGGCCATCCGCATTGGGCCTTGAAGAACGCACGTCTTCCCTTGGCTTTGTTTTTCGTTCGTATTGAACTTCTAGATGGATACCCTCAGAATCTGTACATCTATCTTCCGATACCCTAGCGGATTGCGCCTGTATCATTTTCGTAGCTTGTTTTTCGTTGCGCACACGTTTGATTTGTTCGTTTCATCATCCCGCAACTTATTATTGAGCACAAATGTCCGGAATCGTATGAACTATCGTTGTCCTCGCAGCGATCGCGGTTTGAGTCAATTGAATCAGGTCGAACGAAATATAACGCATAACGTTACCTTTTTCTAGGGGTTCGCGGAAAGGTCCGACGTTACCCAAACCACCCAACGTCGTCCAACACATCCTCTATCTCGGCGACGTCTCCCGGTCTCTCATCCTCACGGCTAATTTGGACGTGACTCAACATCCATCTCGAAGACTTCATGTCGTCTTCGGATTCGCCCCACTCCCTCACTCCTGCATCTCCTGAAGACATCGATACGGCTAGATCCAAAACCCCTACGTCTGCTCCGCCCCCGACTGGTTCTCTCTTACATCTCGGCTCGAGATCTAGCCTCAAGTCCCTCCCCACTACTACTTCCAAGATCCGAGACGAGTTGACAACTTCCGATCCAGACGCGACGACTCAACCTGGTCCTGAGCCGACGGTAGATGAGGGTGAAGCGGGGTCGCGAGAATCTAAAGGGGGCCTTCAGACTAGCTTCCAGCCTTCCAGGGCACCTTCAGAGAGCTATGGTACCAGAACTAAGGGAAGATTGAACGAGAGGGGTGAGCGATCAGTCGGCACGCTTGAGATAGTTGCCTACAAGTGCCTGACACCGACTGCGTCTCCTCTCATTGATAGCAGCAACACTGAGCCTCTTGTCGGCAGACCCAAAATGGAAAAAGTACACCAAGCTTATCGATCAGTCCCTTGCTACGTTCGAGGAGGTCAAAGAATGGGCGGACTTGACCTCATTTCTTTCTCGATTCCTCAAGGTAAGGATCACTCGGACCCTCTGACGAGGCTCATTCAGGTCCAACGGATGATAGATACCACAATGGCTCACCACTATTCTACTGCCTAATCCAGATTCTCCAGAACCATCCGAACTTCAACGAGATTCCTCGCAAGGTCACTGTTGCCAAACGACTGGCACAGTGCCTGACACCTAACCTCCCGAGCGGTGTCCATCAGCAGTGCCTGACGGTGTACAACCAGGTCCTGGCTGCAATTGGAGTAAGCGTGACGAGGCCAAGCCGACCTCGAAGACATAACTCAGGGGCTGATCGCTGGCTCTTGTCCCGACTTCGTTGATTAGCTCGAAGGACTGCGTCGCGATCTCTCAATCTGGTCTGCTGGCTTATTCCCGTTCCTTCAATGTGCTTCAACATCAGTCAAGGTGAGACGATCTCACAGCTGGACATTTCGGCTATCCCTGCAGGCCTAAACACTGATCGCTTCCTTCATCGCTAGCCGAGCCTCTTGGCCCTGTACGAGACATACTATATACCACTTCAACATGCTCTTCGACCGGCGATGAAGGCAATAATTCTAGCTCTCCTTCCAGGTCTTGAGGAGGATGGAGGCGAATTCTTTGAGAAGGTTAGCAACAGACAACGTGGGTCGATGGCTCTTTTGCTCAAGGTTGATTATTTCCATCGCCCGAACCCAGGTCATCTTTTTGCTCGACTGCCTATCTACGACTGTCGCGCCATCCTTCTTTCTACAAAACATCTGGATCATCCTCATCTCGGCACAAACGGCCCGGTTACCAGCGATGACTTATCTGCTGAAAAGGATGCCAAAGCTAGGCATGGGAGAGTGTGAGTGGCTCTGGAAATATGCAGATTGTCTCACATCTTAGATTGTAGGGGTTAGTATCTAACACATCGCTCTTCTTGCGATAGCGTTAACCGAGATCGTCGGCTCAGACGTCGGTCTCATGATCCGAGCCTTCTCTGCTGCTCTGGAGGACTCGAATCCCCTAGTCCAAAGAGCGGCGCTCGAGCTTCTGCAGAACAGCCTCCGTCTCGATGGTGCAGCCTCGCTCGAGTAAGTTGACTTCAATCTCTGCAGATCCGTGCCAGACCTACGTTGCTGACGAGACTGACCACCATTCCGTAGGCATGCTCGACAGGAAGATCGCCTCATCCTTGTGCAAGCAGCGTCGAGCGTTGTCCTGCGTCGCGATCTTTCTCTCTCTCGTCGGCTGTTTGGATGGTTGCTTGGTCCAGGAGAGGGATCCGAGGATCAAGTCTCATATTTCCGCAAAAATAGTCTTGAGTTACTCGCTTCCTCGTTGAAGGTTTGCACACTGATTTGACTGAGAAGCTTTCGCGATAGCTGGCTGATCGTCGCCTTTTCTGCTGTGACATGACAGGCGGAAATGGAATCTGGAGAATCGAGCCCGAGTCGCGACGCTCAGCAAGCGTTCAAGGTCTTCGTTGCTCTGCTCGACAAGTGGGAGATCGGATACGCCTTGACGGATTTCATGATACTCGACTTCCTGAAATATCTCCAAACAAGGCATGGACTCGGCGTCGAGGTTGAGGTTGGTCGCCTTGATACCTCTTAAACCGAAATTCATGGCTGACCTTCCTTGGACAGATTCCGATCGCTGCCAGCTTACTCTATGAGATCGCTGACCCGTACCTCATTTGGAGACGCATCTTCCAAGAAGTTTCGAGCGAATGGTCGTCGTCACGCCAATTACCGTCACTCTCAGTCAGTCGCTCAGTCAAGTGCGTTGAAAAGGCGTCCGTATACTAATTCTGATCTTACACAGTCAATCCAGCTAGTCGAATTCATTCTTCGGGCTTTCCCTAAACGACACGACGAAGAGACTCTTCACCTGCATCTTCCTATCATGTTTGTCTCTATCATCGAAATGATCCAAGTGAGTGTGCCTTGAATGGAACGATCGATTCACGTGCCTTGTCCTAATCCACCTTTCCGGTCGATATATCCAGGATTCCGTCCAATCCGAGAGCCTCCTATCTAGGTCGACGCCTGGGCCTGCGCTCCGCCTCGCCCGCCTCATCTTACAGACCCTTCCCTCATCGGTCTTCATCAGTCTGGACACGACACCATCCTCTTCGGCAGTCGAGGGGATCCCTGTTCCGTCGGCTCTTCCTCACGTTCAAACCTTCTACTCGCCAACTGTCGACCTCAACCCACCTACCGAGCCTGAATATCCTGCCTTTCAAGGTGGACCGCTGTTCCGGCATTCGTTGGAATGTCTACTATCGCTAGCTCGTTGGATCGCTGCTTCGGACGTAGCAGATGAGGACGGATTCTGTTCAGCTTTGGATCTACTGCAGGGCACGATTGTCAAAGGTGGCTCTATCAAACGGGTCAGCTGGGGTCCTGACGCCTGGTTTGCGTCAATGGCATCGCTCTTGACAAAGGTAGAGACTTGTCTAGTCCGGTTCGAGTTGGTTTCAAACATTCTTTAACCTGCATGACTCCTCCTCAACCGACTGTAGACCACCTCATTCGCCGTTGCCGAGCGGATCGTCCGGCTCACCCTAGGATTGAGCCGTTCGACCATAATCACACCCCGCCTTCGGCTCGACAAAACCGGAACGACTCTAGTTCTGCTCCGATCGGTTAGTAAACCTTTGCTTCTCGAGCCGGAGCACATATGTTGATGCAGTACGTTCAGCTCTTAAGCTTTATGACGGCTGAGACGGACATCTTCCATGACCGGGCCTCTCAACTCGCCTGGGAACTCCACGATGCTTCATCCCCTTCGGTCATGCACGATGTTCTTTCTCGCGGGCTTTATTCTAAAGATGTATCGACTCGACTCGACACCATGTCCTCGTTTGGGGTGTTATGGAGATCTAGTGGTCAGTGGGTCAAGCCTTAAGCCTGCGTCCCTACTGCGCTGACACTCATTACGACACTGGCTTCTTTCGGACTTGTCAGAGGATGACAGTAGAGCCAGAGACATCTTAGGTGATCTTGTCTTTTCCATACTCGAAGGCTTGCAAGATCCGAACGTCCGCCTTCGTCAGGCGGCAGAGACATGGATTCGTCGTAACCTGACTTCTCCTTTGAGGTGAGCTATTTTATCATCATGTATCTCTAGATGACTGAGCAACCGGTTCAAATAGTTCCGCACGTTTCCAGGGCACTCGAGCCTATCCTTTATCAGCTCTTTGACCCAGCACTCGGTCAGCTTGCCTCGACGAAACATCGATTTGGTCCCTACGAGGTGGAAAGCAAGACATATTCCAGACCTGTAGACTATGCCAAAATCCTCTTCATGCTAGACAAACTGGTTCTGCTCTTCACCAAAGTCTCCGGTGCCAGTTTCACCAAGTCACTCCGCTCGATGCAGCTCACGGCGTCGCTCAAGGATCGAGCAGACCATGGTGAGTTGATTTATGTCTTGAAGATCATTGTATGCGATGAGACTGACCAAACGCTATCCAGCCGGTCTGGTCAGCTCAGTGTCGGTCGTTGATGTCCTGGTCGAGACGCTTGTTCGGTGTGTGTTCATTTTTATTGAGAGACGAGCCGATTCTGACAGTGCTTCAACCTCGGTCTAGGTATATCCAAGCCGATCCCTTCTCGAAGTTGGCCGCATCATCCGAAAATGTCGTCGGCCTGATCCAACTCGCCGCTCTTCGAGTCCTCGACCTCCTGATCTCTCGTGGCGATACATCCTCTGCCGCTCTTCGGACCTCGAGCTCCCTCCTTGTCGCCAGGTTACACGTGCTTGTCCACCATGCTCAGCTTTCCATTCAGAACCAGCTTCTCCGCACACTTCACTCCATCATATCTCAGATACCTTCTGTTCCATCGGAGCGACAACATCGTCATGCGTCATCAGGCCCGAACAACGACAGACCGTCTTCGTCTATATCCTCCCTTTCAACGATGACCTCCGTTGAGGGCTCAGTCACGGCTCTCGACGACGA
The DNA here is from genome assembly GCA_039545415.1 of Udeniomyces megalosporus. Classification (NCBI taxonomy): domain Eukaryota; kingdom Fungi; phylum Basidiomycota; class Tremellomycetes; order Cystofilobasidiales; family Mrakiaceae; genus Udeniomyces; species Udeniomyces megalosporus. Next base: position 720,369 of record BCKM01000013.1, on the reverse strand, counting down.
AACTAGCATAGTTCTTATGCAAACTCTGATCGACGCGATCTCCCTGCCGAGCAATCGACCGGTCATTCAACACATCATCGACTTCATCGTCCTGACGATCCCTCGCTTCTCGACTCGTCTCTCTCCATCTTTCCTTGCACTCTGCGATTGCATCATTGCACAGATCAGGCGCTTGGAGTCTCAAATCGACGCGACCGCCACGATGAGTCCCAAACAGCTCTCGTCAGTATCGACAGAGCTGGCGTTCTTGCCGCTACTAGAAAAGACGATCACTCTTGTTGTAACGAACAGTGCCGCCCAGAAGGCTTCCTCGTCGCGAGGACAAGAGCCGGACTCGATGGAAGATACCACCGTAGGGCTGCTCGGTTACGTATCAAACGTCTTCTCTACGGAAAGCGAGTCCACACTGTCAAAACGCGATCGTGCACAGCCAGGGGTGCGTGTTTCACGCTGTATAAACGGATGAACTTGCTCCTCAGACACCTGACCTGCTGTCTCGCCAGATCTCTGCTCCTGGATATCGCCGTCTCGAAGATGGAGTCCGTACCCTCCAAGACCTTTGGCTGGCTTGTGGTCGCATCAATCATCTTGGGGACCCGAATTTGCCCTCTGGTTTGATTGATGCTTGCAACCGATACCGGAGAGAGTCGCTAGAGGTCATGCGACAGCTGTATCGCCTTGAACCGCTCAAGGTCATTTTGGTCATCTCGAGTCACACCGATTCACAGGTGAGATACATTGTCGCGGACTCTCATGAAATATTCAAACGAGATGCTCGATGGTAGATACTGATTCATCTCAACGGGTTCATGTCTCAGCTCTCTATACAGCTGTTGGATCTGGTCTCGCCTTCAGCTCAAGATATCGTAGCTAAGATCTGCCCAGCTTTCAGCTCATCGTGAGTGGAGTCAGGAAGAAACTTGATCTGTTCCACGAGCTACAGACTAATCTGATTTACCCACTCCAAAGCCCTCAAACGAGCCTATTTGATTTCCTGGAGAAGTATCTTGCTCAGCTCGAGGGGCCCATCGCTGTCCAGGTCTGGACGTCTTTTGTCACTTTTGCGAGAGAGACCTCTCTTGCTCAAGGTGGTCCAAAGACTACGAGACCTCTCAGCTTCCCGATCTTGAGGTGCGCCAATCTCGAGGGTGTACTGAACTGAATAGGACTAACCGGATCTTCCGCTCAGATGTCTGACCGCCTTAGCCGAAAAACTGGCCCGCACGAGTGCCCTGGAAGATCGACGGATGAGACGAGATCTCCAAGTCAGCTTCCCCTTTCTCCTTACTCATGTAGCTGCTATCTTTGTCGGACAATGCTGATCATCGTGCCCAATGACGAGAGCAGGAGACATACACCAAACTCGTAGACGGTACGCTCGCTGTCTTCGCCCGGCTACATGATCCGACCCTTCGCCGCCTGGTCAAAGAGAGCGTCAACGGCTCCAGCTCCCCACGTTGTAAATACTTTTGTCATCTGCTGAGTATGTACCGGTTCTGATGAGCCAGTATCCCGTTGATCCGACGCAGCCGCCACGCCTACCGAAGAAAAGGCGGAGTTCGACGTGGGTGCCAACGAAAGCAGTTCGTCAACTGGTGCTGAGGTGAGCGTCCGGATCATCCCAGCAGGTTTCTGGTCAGGACATCTGAGAACTGACAAACCGTGCACTGGCTTGATAGATGATGTCCTTTTTTGCCACGAGGGTAATCCCGAACCTGAAGTCATTCATGGTTGACACCGACAAGGTCGTTGCGTTGTGTGTTGCAATCTCGAATCAGATGGTTCTCCCGACGCTCAAGGCCAAAAACAGGTTCGATCTCGTTTATCAATTAGTACGAGATCCTTGCCAGACCGACTGACATCTGGTTTTCCATCAGATCGAACGATCCAGCTAGCCTCGAAGTACTCTCGGCCATCACAAAGGTGCCAAGCACGCCGAAGGTCTGGCGGAATGTAGTCAGTGACAGCATTGGGGATTCCAAGTTCTTCAATCATGCTCCTCTAGCTGGTGAACGATGGAAACCACTCGTCACTCTCCTCATGGATCACGAACGTGATCGTCTGGTCGATATCATCAGTAGGTACCCAGCTGCTCACCACATGCATAACATCCGCACTGATATGCTCTGTTCCACAGGCCGAGCCTCTCTCGCCCCATCGGCCAATATCTTTACCAATAGAGAGGTAGAGACTCAAGCCCGCGTCTTGAGCATTCGTCGTCTTTCATTCGTCATCTTCTCGGCGGAACGGGACCACTACCTCCTGCAGCTCCCAAGCATACAGGAGCTTCTCGTCGATACCCTTCGCTCGAAGACCATCCTACCAATCGTTCAGAGCGAGGTTTACCTTTGCCTGCGGGTGTTGATCTGCCGAGTTTCTCCTAGAGAACTCACCAATCTGTGGCCGGTCATTCTCACTGACTTGGTGAGCTCTTACATCCCATGTTACACTTAGCTCTTTGCGACCGCTCCTCATCTCCTTCTCATCTCGAACTTGTCCCATTCTAATCATCAGCTGAGTCTTTTCGAGCAACTTGTCGAGGGAGCTTTCCCCGAGGACGGATCAGATGAACTTCATTCACTCCTCGGAGCATGTAAATTGCTTGACCTGCTCCTTCTTCTTCAAAGCGAGGATTTCCAGATGTAAGTTTTGGCCCCGTGGCGTCCGTCTTGTGTTGCTCCTGCTGACTGAAGAGACGCTTGAACCAGACACCAATGGATGTTCATCAGCGACACGGTCGATGCAGTTCATAGGCCAGACGATTGGACTTCGACCTCTCTAATGGACCGTCTCTTCGAATCTCTTTCAGAGGCGTCTGTCCAGCTGGACGTGAGCACGCCTTGTCCTGTCCTCTATCATGCTGCCGTTCTTTGTTTGCGCTGACTTGATGGGATCTTATTTCGCACGCACGAAAAGTACAACCCTCCCCTCGAAAATATAACCCGTCGAGGCAGCCTCCGTGTCCCATTGCTCGCCCACATTTCCAGGATCAGATCTATCTCCCAACTCGGACCTTTCTTCTCTCAAGCCAGCTTGCTCACGTTTGAGGCTTTGTACGCGTTCTCTGTGGTGGACCGGAGATCGGTCGACGAGGGACTCTTGGCCGAAATCTTCCCCTCCATCTCGTAAAGGTCGATGAATACCCTTGTCTTGTTGATGTCGATACCCCTTTCTCGATCGCATGTCCTTATGGTCTCAAGCAAACACCGTCAAGGTACATCTAATCAAGATCGTCTCTTATGGACTCTAGCGAAACCTGAGCCGTGTCCGGGAGTCGTGCTCTGAGGGATGCCAAGCGAGATTCGAGCGCATCGAGCGCAGTCGAGATGGCGAAAAGTTCCTCTGTCGGAGCGACACGAGCATCGATGGCGTCAGATTGAGGAATGCCCAAGGGTTGTCTCTCGAAGTAGTCCTCGAGGAAGTCTGCGAACCCAACCGCGCCACGGTCGATCAGTAACATGCTCGATAAGGATCGAATCAGAATTCGAGGCGTGCAAGGAGGAAAGGAGCTCACCTCGGACCGCATCGGCTACCGATTCAGCAGAGACTGGACCATCCTTCTTGCTCGTCGCAGGGCGAATGACTGGTATGCCAGGAGCGGGTCGCTGTCCTCTGTTCCCCCGGATCCCTCTCTCTCCCTTGAGGCTGGTGTATGTCCATATGTTGCTAACCAAAAGGACGGCGACGACGACGCTGAAGGCCCCATGAACGCCCAAGCTTTTAAACGCGCTCTCGAGGATGACCCAGAGACCCTTGAAGAGCTGAGAGAATCCCTTGGTAAACGAGTCGACACCAGATTGGAAGAAGGTACCGTCGTCAACGGCTTTTTGAGAGCGTCTATCAACCGGCGACGACGAGTCAATTGGAGACGCGTTATCCGAATGAGTGGTTGAATGGTTGACGTTGGAAGGATCTGAGGCATCGTCCGGAGCTTCGTCCGCTCCCTCAACTTGGAATTCAGTGACGTGATCGGCGATGTAGGATCGTACGGCCGATTCAAGTGCGGTGTGCGTTGACTTTTGGCCTGCGAGGGCAGATGAATCGATGATGCCTGGAAGAAGATGTGAACATCGATGAGCGCTCAGCATGTGGACGATCTCGAATGTCGACGGGCTGCAGCTCACCCTTGATGAAACTCCTCCCGGTCCATTGGACCTCCGTCGTGACAAGGACTCGAGTAGTCGACGAACTGGCCCACATCAGACAGGTTCTCGTCTTGACGCTGAAGACGCCTCCGCTGGGTACATCGGGCGTCCGAGTGGTGGTGATCATCGAGACGTAGTCGTCGAAGTCGGCATGAGCGGTGACATCCTCGAGCTCGCACTTTGTCTGTTTTGGACCGAAGCCTCCAGCAAGTGGCTTAATGTAGGACGAAGTCCTAGTGAGAAGATTTGATCCCGATGTAGCGGGTGCCCAGTCCGAGATCTGGATGTCTGTGAGGGATGGTACAGGCATGGGGTCGACGCAGAGATTCAGTTCTTGTGAGCAGCTGAGTTTGGAGGATAGAAGGGAAGAGAAGAAGCATCCGTTCGAACCCACCCATCAGCTTCTGGTCTTCGCTCATAAAAGTCTTGGCGAATCCGCTAGTGAACATGAGGTTGTAGATCTTCTCGGGAGTACTGGGGAAGATAGCGTCCATCGCTGTTTCGGTATAATGTTGACCGGCCTTGCCACACGCACACTGTGTGGCCTTCCTTGCGACGACGACTCTCTTGGACCCGGTGCCAGTATTGAGTCCAGCCTCATCCTCAAGTGAGCCACCCGCAGCCTGAGACTCGCCGTTCGTAAGTGAGTCGGACGAAGGAGACCCAGGGACTGAGGGATGAGAGATCCGCCAGATGTTGTGGACGACGTCGTACGTGGTGTCTCGTGAGAGGAAGGAGGCGAAGTTGTGCTGTGATCAACGATGAGGGTACAAGGGACCAGACAACACAGTCAGCACTCCGGGTAAAGTCTGATGCAAGGTGGCCCCTGTCCGACCCTTCCCTCACCTTGACGTTACGAGTAGTGATCATGATGGCGTTTGGAATCACGAATGCGGTCATCTTTTTGTCGATGCGTTGAATCTCGGCGAAGGCAATGACCAGCTGAGAGAGAAGGAAGATCACGGGATGGTCAACCAGGGATAGTAATCAGAACAAATGAGGTTCCTAAAGTGCTCACGTTGGTGATCCACCCGAAGATGTTTGCATGGAAACAGATGTGGTGCTCAGAAACGTAGAGTCGCCCTTGAAGGAGGATGTCTCGTTGCAGTGCACAGCCATAATCTGCCAGGATCCATGGGTCAGTACGTGGTACGGGAAGAAGCGACGGATCGCCTCGTGATTCGGAGTGGGCAGGCCTACCTTCGATGAGATAGTCGTCCTCTGGAACACTCTTGCCGAACAGAGTGTGGAAATCCGCGTTTCGTTTCTGGCTAGCCACGGCGAACCCAGTGACGGCTGGCAGGCCATAGAAACCTCCCTCATCTTCGCTTTCCTCGGTGTCCGAGTCCTCGAGGCCATGCCCGTATTCGTCGTATGACGACTCGCCATCGCCCCCAAGACTGGGACGCATGTCGTCGTCGATCGAAGTCCGGGCTTCGTTAGAGGGACGCGTCGGGGGGAGCAACGAGTTGTTCGCGGAGGGAGAATGAGGAGGGTTGCCATGGATGGATTGAATCTTGTTGCGAAGGGAGATTGACGAACGGCGGCGGGAGCTAGACGTGGTCGAGGAGGATTCGATGGAATGATCGCCCGTGCCCGATCTAGGTCGAGCATGAGGCGGCGAAGCAGAATTTACAGGCGTCGTCGGACGGGGGGTGGGATGGGAGGAAGACGAAAGAATGCCGTTGGTAGGATTAACGAGATCCCTCGACATGCCGGCTAAAGCGCCCGCGATGCCGGCCTTGGCCTTTTTGCTCGCAGCTGAGCTGCCTCTGCGACGTCTGAACTTTGAGCCTGGTTTCGACTCGGTCTCGAGTTCAGGGGTGAGCAAGGGCGAAAAGAGGGAAGTCGAGGAAGACGAGAAATGGGATCTGGACTGTTCGGCAGGCGAGGTGGTCGAGGGTTTGGAAGACGAGAGAGATTTGGAGTAGTGCTTCCGGTTAGGCGAAGGGTCATAGACTGAGCTGGGACGAGATGATGCAGGGGTCGTGATGGCGCTGCTGTCACCGGAGCGAGATGGGTCATAAGAGTGGTCCCGGTCGTGGTCGTTGAGGTGATCGTGATGGTGTGCGGGGTGATGATCTCCCCCTCCCAACCTGAAGGCATTCTCATCTGAACCTTGGACAGCTGTCGGCGTTCTGGCGTCATTCTCGTCTTCGGACCAACCTCTGGGGACGCCATCGCCGAAGCCGAGCATTCCTGGCGCTCGAGCAGACGCTGAAGGCGCGGAAGCGAGCGAAGGGGCGGATGGGGTGACGGGACTGGGAGCATGAATAGAGATCATGTCGCCACCTTCGTTGTCGTCGTGGGTGAGTGTGAGCCTGGGAGGTTGAGGAGGTTTGGCGGTAAGATCGCTGGCGAGAGAGGGATCCCTGGATCTGGTCCAGGTGAAGTCGGAGAAGGAGGTCTTTTTGGAGATGGGATTCTGGGTGATTGGCTGATTGGAATGTTGAGAAAGGGGCTGTCCATGGGAAGTTGACGTTGACGGGGGAAGGGGGGAGTTGGATTCGGGGAGAGAATGCTTGTTAGGGGATTGAGTGTTATCCTTTGGCTTGAATCTGGGTAGGAAGGCAGAGAAGGAGGAGGACTGTTGGGACTTGGACTGAGTAGGGGATGGGCTCGTCATGGTGCGTAGGGATGGGTGAGGGCTGAGTGTGAGCGCATACAGAGTACTCGAGGGAGAGCACACTCAGCCTTCTGCTGCGCGCGCGTTCTTGATTTCCGCTAGACCCACCTCAACTTGACTTCTCCTCCTCAATCCTACGACCGAATCCCGACAATTCCGCCCCTCGTCCAGTTCCCCACTTCATCTCATCCCCATTCACCCTACACCCCAATTCCCTCCCACCAAATGTTCAAGCCCCAACCCCCAAACTGGACCGGATCAGGCCAACTCACCCATCCCTTAGAACTCATAGATTCAGAAGATGAAGATATAATTCATCCCTCTCATCTTCCATCTCATCCTTCTCTACTGTCCATTCAAACCTCCTCTCGTTGTCCTCACGACGCCGCCGCCGGAACCGCCACGGCCCCCGACCAGCCAGGTCCCTCACTACCCCCTCTCAAGCGATCTCGCTCCCCCGATCCACTACCTCTGGAGACTGCTCCACTGAGTCAAGAGCAGAGAAGTGTCTTTGATCTCGTCCTCAAGGGAGAATCCGTGAGTCTCGCGTCATTCAGTATCACGATGCATTCCAGCTCAAGGCTACCCTCCTCTCCCCCAGATCTTCTTTTCTGGCGCTGCAGGGTCAGTTTCCGCCCATAATTGGCATCCGATTACACGTGTTGGCCACTAATCCTTCGCGGTTGCTTCACCGGTGATAGGACAGGAAAGTCGTTCCTTCTCAAGCGCATCGTCCAACATTTCACATCTGAACAGATCCGAACCAACAAAAACGTTGCCATCACGGCATCCACGGGAATAGCAGCCGTCAATATCGATGGTCAAACCATCCACAGCTGGGCGGGGATTGGTCTTGGAATGGAGGATGAGGATGCTCTCTTCAAAAAAGTCAAAGCCTCGAGTGCGTTTTCAACCTTTGTCGCCTGAGGTTCGAGTGATTTGCTAAATGTTATTGGAACAATTTTAGGGGATGCTGCTAGGCGTTGGAGAGAGACTGATATCCTTGTTCTCGACGAGATCAGTATGATTGATGGCCGACTTTGGGACAAACTCGAGTACATTGGTCGCAAGATGAGAGACTCGGATGCACCCTTTGGCGGTATTCAACTTGTCCTCGTCGGAGACTTCTTCCAGCTCCCACCTGTCCCTGACAAGTCGGACAGACTGTCCGTCTTTTGCTTCGAGTCCAATTCGTGGGATGCCTGCAATCTCAACGTCGTCCACCTCAAGCAAGGTATCTTCATCACCTGCCCATGCCTCAAAACATCTCTCACGAACTGATACTTTGGTCATTCCTACAGTTTTCAGACAGACGAACCAAAGTACGTCACCAATCAGGACCACGTTGGACACGAATCGTCCCTCATCTTGATTTCCTCTTACATCCAAATCCTCTCTCAAGCGTTTATTCGGATCTTGGACCAAATGCGTCTGGGTACGTTGAACAGGGACTCAAACCGGATTCTGTTCGGACTCAAGCGTAAGATCTCGTACGAGGATGACATCTCTACCGAGCTGTTCGTATCAGTTCGTGTTCCCGGGACCACCGCATTCCTATTCTCATCGTCCACGTGAACGCCTTCCCACCAAGATATCCCACCAATGCCGAGGTCGATAGAGCAAATGCTCACCGTCTAGATCAATTGACTGGGCACCCTCATGCGTTCAGATCTAAAGGTGGATTTTTATATATATATCAGTTTTCGTTCTGGCCATGCTGACTCTATCGGGTCCCTTATCTTGACAAAAGACGCCCCAGGGTTAGTTGCACGCTCGACTGGACTCTCTCTTTCGCGAACACCGTTGCTCTTTCTCTCACGCCTTTGTTTCGCCGCCCAAGGACGGACGAGAACAACCAGGTGATCTCACAGAGGAGGCTGGAGGCTCTACAGAACAATTCGAGAGCACCCAAGGATCTTGTCCTCAAAGAAGGGGCAGTGGTCATGCTGATCAAGGTCAGTTCTTCGGGGCACTGGTCGAGATCTGGTACTGGGACCTTACGATCTGACGAGACTGCGGACCAAACATAGAATCTACCTGATCGAGGTCTGGTCAATGGAAGCCTCGGCAAGGTCATAGGGTCAGTTGTCCATCCCTTCTCATCTTGGTGTCCAGACGGTTGACGCTCACTTTCAATTTGTGTAGCTTCCAGAGCAAGCGCCAGGGTTGGTCAATCCGCCTCAGCCAAGATACTCTCCTAGTCGACACGACCTGATTTCAGCCTGTCTTATGCAGCCGCACGCGCCAATATCCGTACCGTCGATTCCGCTGCCGATGCGTTGGCCGAAAAGCGTCCTCGACTGGAAGAGCCGGCTTCAGATGAAGACGACTCTACTTACTTTGATCATCGTGGCGTTCGTAGGTCGGCGTTCGATCCTCCTATCCCTACTCGACCAGTAGAAGAGGACGAACACGCGGACGAAGAGAAATGGCCTCTTGTCCGATTCACCGATGGCGCCCAGCTTCTTGCCACACCCCTGGCCTTCGAGGAACAGCGCTGGACGCGTCGTGGACTGATTACTGAGGTCAGCAGCATTCGTTACATCTTCCCCTATGGTCCCATCGGGCACTGGTGACTGAAGACTGCGTATTGGTTCATCTTCCTTCAGTTTACTCGCTTCCAAGTTCCACTCATTCTTGCTTGGAGCTTCAGCGTTCACAAGAGCCAGGGCCAGACTTTGGAGCGCGTCAAGATAGATCTCAGTCGAGTGTTTAGCGAAGGTCCGTTGCCAATTTGATGATCGATCAAGCGAGTGATTTTTGGCAGGAAGGCTGATTTACCGAGCCCATTCGCTCAGGCCAAGCCTATGTGGCCGTTTCGAGATGTCGATTTCTTGAAACCTTGGAGATCGTGAATTTCGTACCGTCAAAGGTACTGAACGACAAACAAGACGATCAATCGAGGGACAAATCTTGACCAAGCCGCTGGTTTCTGCCCACAGGTCTTTCCATCTACTACGGTCATTAATTGGTACAAGAATCAGGGATTCCTCAAAGACAGCTGAAAGGGAACGGTGAGGCTAGTTCAAGATGATTCTCTTGACCTCAAGACTGGACCGCTTCCTACCCCTGAACATGTTCCTCTGAGACTGGACAACAGAGTCAAGCTCAACCCATCGTGCCGCCAGCGACCGTCTACACTTCTGTTTCCCCTCGCAATCGTCCCAGAAAGGACTACACAACCCATCTTAAGTTTCACGCCCTTGCATACTTACGCAATTCAATGGAAGCGCATTCAAGCAAAAAAGTGATTCCATACACGACTCAGTGGAAGGAATAAGAATACAACTGGGAGAAAAGAATCGAAAGGAAGAAGGAATAAAAGGCAACAGCGACCGGGCAGAAGGCCGCTCTGCTTCCAGCATTGCTATGTCCCGTTGTCTATCGGTCGACCTGGAAGAGACAACATTCGATTAGTCACGCTCTGTGAGACGCAGAGATGTTAAGACGACGAACCTCTCCGAAGACCAAGTCCATGGTACCAATGAGGGTGACCCTGTTGCGCCAACAGTCAGATCAGACGAGTCAGCGGGGAAGAGACCATTGACAGACAAAGAGGTACCAAGGACGAACATGTCAGGCAAGAGATGGTGTCGAGCCATGAAATCGGCTCCAGCCAGATGAGCAAATCCAGGAGCTCTGATCTTGCATCGATAGGGTCGGTTCGATCCATCCGAGACGAGGTAAACTGCCATCTCTCCTTTAGGAGCCTCGATAGCCGAGTAGGTCTCTCCTGGAGGGACAGAGTATCCTTCTGAGTAGAGCTGGGAAGAGAGCGAGAGCATAAGCATGCAAGACGAGCAGATCGATCGACGGTGAAGCTAGCAAACTGACCTTGAAGTGGTGGATCAAACTCTCCATGCTCTCCTTCATCGCGGCACGGGGTGGCGGACTGATCTTGTTGTCGTCGACCTTGATAACACCCAAAGGCATCTTGTTCAAGCACCTTGGGGAGCAGAGGAATCGATCAGTTTGCTATAATACAGAGATAACCAGGGGATTGTAACGAACTGGTTGATGATCCGGACACTCTCCCTCATCTCCTGGACCCGGCAGAGATATCTGAGACCCCAAAACAGAAGTCATCAGTCTTGAGGTCATGTGAAAGGAACAGGAAGATATGAAGCTTACCGATCGTAGCAGTCTCCACTCCTTCCTACGGGGACGTCGAACTCGACCTCGTCGTACTTGTCGTATGGCTGGACCTTCCTGTAAGCAGAACGCAGTCATATGAACAAACGTGCTTCTGGGACAAGCAAACGTGAAGGACGAACCTGAGGTCCCAAGGAACTCCACTTCCTCGCAACATGACACCGGAGAAGGAGTAGTTCATTGCCTCAGCAGCCGAGACGTTTCCAATACCCTTGGTTCGAACGATCCAGATTCGGTTCGACGTAACGACCTCCTCGATCTCATCGAGCCTACATGAATTGCAGTTATAGTCATGTCAATTTAAGTGTGGGTTAAGTGAGGATCGATCATTTAGAGATCAAGACGCACCGTCCGCTGAACTGGGTTGACCATCGGAAGATGTCGTCGAGCAATCCGTGGGGCAGGTCGTACGCGACTCCACCAGGTCGGATGTAAGCCGCGTGCATCCTTGCGCCCGAGACTCGCTCGTAGAATTCCATGAGCTTCTCTCGCTCCTCGAACCCCCAAAGGAAGGGCGTCAGTCCTCCAACATCCATGACATGACTGTCGGAAAGAGACGGCGAGAAGAGAGACATGGAGTCAGTGACGGGACGAAACAGTAAGAGAACACATACGATATAGGCACTTACGTCAAGACTGCCATGAGGTGATTTTGGATTCGAGTGATTTCGGCAAAGAGGGTACGAATCCACTTTGCACGTTCGGGGACCTCGATGTTGAGAAGCTTCTCAACCGCGAGGGAGAAGCATTGTTCGTTCGTCACTAAGCGATCGGAAGGGCAGTGATGTCAGGAACGCGAGGATCAAGGCCGGCTGAACCAGAAACTTGATAGTGTAGACGGACTCATGGAGACATAGTCCAACCGGTCAAAGTATGGCAAGGCTTGAGTGTAGGTCTTGTATTCGATGAGCTTTTCAGTGCCTCGATGAAGCAGACCGATGTGCCTATACAAAGAGCGTCGGGAGCAAGTGAAAGTCGAAGACGTGAGCCACAGGCAGCTCAAGGCGCAAACGCAAAATCGGCAATCAGACTCACGGGTCGGATCGGATGATTTCCTAGATGACGAGTATCCCATGCAGGAAGGAGAGGTGACACGAGGCACAAGAGCAAGGGAAAGCTCAGAATCGGTCGCATCGGAAGTCGCGGCGAGAGGGCCGAATCGCGTAGGACGAACCTCTCCATTGAGCTCGAGAATCATTCGTAGGACACCATGGGCTGCAGGATGCTGAGGTCCAAAGTTGACTGTTGCGAACAAACCAAGATGATCAGCTTGAACAGGCCAGAAGAAAGGGGTGGTTAGCTGAAAGGGTGAAGATTCGACGCACCAGTGAAATGACGGATCTTGTTCTCTGCTCTGCTCGTTCCTTCATGCAGAAGGTCCTGAGCAGACATCTGTGCCAGCCTGGAAGTCAAATAAATCAGCCTTCGATCCTTAGAGGCACAGCAAGCATTGGTGGATCGACGAATGAGAAGACCCCCGATCAGCGCGAGAGGATCTCAGCCTGATTGAGGTCAAGGCTATCAACGATGATGCAAGAGAACGAGTCTACGCATACACGGACGGTACTTGAGGGCCCACAGGATGATGGGCAAGAGAAGGCAGCCGTCTATCTCGATAGGCGAGAGAAACGGTCGAGGCATCTCCTGCTGGGACCGTGGGCCTATAGATATGAAGGGAAGAATGCCTGTTGGGAAGGAGAAATACTCACTGCTCAACTGTCGCACCGACAGGAATCTTTTGCCTCTTGCCAGCCTTTGTCTTGGGAAGAGCAAGTTGTTCGTCATCGGCCTCCCAATCGACGGCAGCCTCGACCTGTCGGATCGATCGGATTGGCGAGGTGGCGAAGGATCGGACGAGTGGGGACTTTGGGGATCGAAGGATTGGGATGAGACGAGGTGAAATTGATTGGAGCATTCGAATTGATTGGACTGATGTCCCAGTAGTGCAAGCAAGGATGGGGGTGGTGGTGGTGCTCGAGCGAAAGGCTAGGAGAATCGGAAGAAGGCCGGTTTCAAGGAAGGGGCTCCTCCCTCACTCAACCACCGGGGACTCCTCCCTCACTCAACCACCAGATCCCCCTCTCCCTCTACTCAATCCCTCGGTCACAGCTACAGCTACAACAGTTCTCAGGTCCTCAGTCACAGCTACAACAGTCCTCACCATGTTCAGCTCAAGACCCTTCCCAATCATCCTCGCCGCGTTTCTTTCCTTCGCGAGGGCTTCAGAGCAGATTCCCCTACCCAATATCGCCCTCACTACCCCTTCCTCGTACCCATCGCTTCCAGACCTTCTCACTACCGAGAGACGCGCATCCATCTTCTACGACTACTCCAGGGACAGTGATGAAATCGTCAGCAGCCATTCCCTTGGAATTTCCCTCGACCAAGTCAGCTGAACCCTCAAACAATCTTCACCCATACAGATCCAGCGAATTTCTTCCCCTCTCGTCGAGACATCAGTTTTCGTCCCAGCAAACTCTGCCATCATCGCCCTTCCGAGGAAGCCGTGAGGCCGCTTGTACTTGGGCCATATTCGTCCTCGTCCTTGTGTTCGCGTCCTGACTGTTGTGCCTCTTGGATCGATTCTCTCTTCAGTCACCAATCTGAGCAAGTAGAGGGAGAATTGTCGGCTCAGCAGCTTGATGACCTTTACTCCTCTAACGTGAACCAGTGGCTATCATCTCACATTGTTCCCGTAAGATCCAGCTTCGCACAGCTCGCTCGGCACATGAACCTTCGCTGACATCGCTCTTCCGCTCAAATCGCTTTTTCTCGTATCCAGCAATCTGTCGACCTTTCGTCCGAAGCCCCTTCTCCTCTGAAATACCCGACACTCGTTCAAGGGCGTGAACTCAGCCTTGAGCGTGACGCTGTGGGCAAGTGGAAAGTTCGCCCTGGGGATGTCGAGGTGCTCTCGATTAAGAGAGCTAGTAACGGAGTCCTCGTTCTCATCGATGGGGTTCTGGATCAGGATTAGCCCGTCGGATGATATCATCAGGATGTCGAACGTCTTGTTCTGTAATCACTTTGCTCTCTTTGTATCAAACACGTCACGAATCTGCCTATGACTAATTCTCTTAGTCAAAAGGCATAAGGAAGCGAGCTATATAGCCATCATCCAAGATTGATCAGACCTCCGCTGTTGCCTGCCGTTGATCTGTTACCCTCGGCATTGGCATCGCTGGATCGCCAGACTCTTGGATCTCCTGACAGGGCTCTTGCATCTCTGTAACGTATCAAAGAGCAAGGGTTCAGCTTTGATTTTGTTTTGCCTTGGTCCCGGAGCTGGGTTGAAAAGCAGGCTGGGACTGACTCTTCATCGTCGTCGCTGTCAAGTCCAAATCTCCCGACGAGTCCCTCCTCCTCATCGCTCTCGCCTCCCCTGCCGGCCTCATCGCCAGTAGCAACCCGACCATAACCTGACCCCACCCTTCGTGCCCTTTCTCGGGAAGTCCATCTACTGAAAGGGTTCGGTATCGATTGAAGAGAGAACGAGGGAAGGGAGAAGGAGGGAAGCTGATCGCGGCCTCTAAGGTGGAGGATAAAGCGGCGGTAGAGCACAGTGCCGAGAAGCCAAGCAAGGCCGACGGACAGCACCCTAACAAATGGGCGCGGACAAAGGTGGCAAAGTGATTCAGACAGCACACACGTCTCGTCAGCGAATGCTCAGTCGAAAGTGATCTAGAGGAGAAATCGACACACATGAGGACGAGAACACCAACGGCTCCCCAATCACCAAGGTGCCCTCCTCCGGCTGCCTTTGGACAGGCTAGTGGCGTCCTCCACTCGAACACGAACGAGCACGCGCCAGCTTCGTCTTCCGAGGGAGGCAGCGTTGCGACCAGCTCGGGCCCGACCGTACTTGACGACGTTGGTATGCAGATGAAGTTGATGAGGGTAGAGGACCTGATCTCGGAAGAGCTTGAGCCGCATGGCCGACCGTTCGGTAGGATCAGCTGGGCATGAGGGGAAGATGAGTTGGTGACGGTGAATCGGGCATCCGTGCTACCGATGACGAGGTCGCCCTGTCAGACGAGGTGCATCAGAGCAAACGTCAGCACGGCCTCATCTCACGGATCATTAGGTCGAGGCGAGAGGTCGCAAAGGCGTTGGTAAGGTCGGGACATAGGTGATGGGATAGATAGAAAGAAAGAGGACAGAATGAGACGCAGTTGCTTGCCTGATCTGTTCGGATGAAAGCAGAGACTTGATCTGGGTTGTCAATCTTCCAAAGTTCAGTGGTGACTGAGCGACAGGGGTTGAGGAAGAAGGATGTGCCTGCGGGTGATGTGAAGTTGTAATCTCTGAGGAAGAGGGAAGTCAAAGATGAGCAGGAGAAGACACGATGGGGGGGATTCATTTTGGGTAATCACTGTGAGGTAGAGAGGGCGGAGATGTCCCATAGTTGACCGTTTTGGGTGAGTGAGCAGTTGTCGAGGTCGGCCATGTGGTGTCGAACGATATGATGATGGACGGTTGAGAATCAGCCCTCTCGCTCAGCCCCGTGGCCTCAACGCCGACCCCAACCGGATCTCTCAACAAGATACCCACTCGATTCCACACCAGGTCCACATAGTCTTGTCGCTTTAACGAAACAATCGGCTCGACCCCCACCATTCACGCCAAGAGGCGCCCCTACACTCCCATCCTTGGTCGATCCAAATGTCTCGTCCCCCTTCCGGCCTTGCTACGAATGGAACCGAACTACAGATTGGTGCTCGAGTTCAAGTCACCGCGGGATCAGGTATCCTCCGGTGGTTGGGAACGAATCCTGCCTTTGCCGCAGGCAAGTGGGTCGGAGTAGAGCTGTCAGTCGCGTCCCTTGTCTCCTATATCGGAAGAGTCGAGCTCACATCGGGCTACCATATCCTTCTGTGCTTGGCTGTTATTGGATCCAGTTTCGAGCCCAATGGCAAAAACGACGGTTCCGTCCAAGGGACAACTTATTTCTCGTGCAGGCCCCTTCACGGCGTCATGGTTCGCCCGTCCCAGTGCAAGCTGATTCGGCCTCCTCCTTCTGTAGGCACTTTTCTCATGTCAGATCCTCTTCATCGTACAGACTGTTGCTGAATTTTACGCCGCCCCGACAGTCTCGTCCCTCTTCCGCAGCCTCCATCTCTCAAGGAAGCGGATCCATGGGCCCTCCAGCAACGCCCCGTCCGCTCAACCGAGCTACCTCTTCTCGATTATCAATCAGCCAACCCTCTGCATATGACAACCAGCCCTCAAACCTGACTCTGCCATCACCATCGCCTCGAAAATCCGCCATCGCATCGTCATCATCTTCTCAGTCCTCCCGGCCGCCTTCGTCTATCTCTCATCCCATGCCTCAGTCCTCCTCATCTTCATCTTCTTCGACTCGTTCCACCCCACTGATACGAAAGACGTCCTCCTCGACGGTGCCATCGTCTCTCCTGCCCAGTACGACTCCCTCACGGGGTACATCTGCTTCGGCGACGACCGCTGCAAGGCTCCCAGCAGGTGGCCTTAGTCGATCGAGTTCTGGTAACGTCTTTGCTCCGGATACAACAGCCTCAAGCTACTCCAGCCGACCTCCTTCTTCCACATCCCTTCGCCGCCCCTCATCTCATGCCTCTCCGGCCAAATCCGTCGTATCATTGCCATCTGAACCGGAGCCTCCATCACGCCGTCCTTCCATCACACCTTCAGAAAGATCGGGAGACGACTTAGCGACATCGGACCCTCTTCCTCCTCTGGACTCTTCAGCACCCACTCAACTTGTCTCGCTTCAGAGTCAGGCCTCTGCTCCTGTACCCACGGCATCTGTTCCTCCTGCGAGAGATCATGGTTACGAAGAGGTCAAGATCAAACTGCGCCTACTGGAGTCTAAGCGTTCCGAAGAGGCAGACAAGATCCGAGCTATGGAGTCAAAGCTTCGAGACAACGAAGAGGCAACTCGTGCCGTCGGCGTCTTGCAAAGTCAGTCTCCAGTCTTATGTTTTGGTCTCTTCGTGATACCAGCACTGACTATGAGAAGTGCTATCTACGTGTCCTTCCTCCAGCCAAACTCTCCAGTCTTCAGTCAGAGCTCTCGCATCTTCGGCTCACATCTAAACAGCTAGAATCCTCAAACGCAGAGCTTGAGGTCCGGCTCGTGGAGATGACGGACCAGTTGGAGATGGTTACTCTCGACAAAGAGTTTGCAGAAGAGAAGAGTGAGACACTGGAAGCAGAACTAGAGGCGGAGCGAGAAAAGGTCGGAGGATTGGAAGTTGAGCTTGAGGTCTTGAGAGAGGAGAATGGTAAGCACTCAAGGGTTTGTGGCACTTTTCATGCCCACCTCGGATACTCACCCATCCAGTCACTCTAGCCGAATATGATAAGCCACCAGGTCAGATGACTGGAGAACAGAGCTCCATGGCATTTGTCCAACTGGAGAAGCATAACGAAAGATTGAAAGAGGCTCTCATTCGGTACGGCCTCAACCCTATCCTGTCTATCAGCTGTTCTCTCAAAGTCCCTCTCACAATGACTCGGCTTCCTTTATAGACTCCGAGACGTCACATCAGAGACCGAGCGTGAACAACGGGCACGCATCTCGCAGCTGGAACGAGACCTTTCTGATACCTCTGGTCTACAAGGTACGCTTCTGACGTGAAATATCATGTCTTGGCCTTCGTCGAATCGGTGGGTCACAATGACAAGACATACCTGCTAATCTCTATCCTACCTGAAGCACAATACGAACTTGTTCAGGCTTCTCTCGAAACCGCCGAGCTCCAAGTCGAGGACCTCAAGATCCAACTCGATGACGCCCTAGGGGCCGAGGAAATGCTCGAGCTACTCACCGAGAAGAATCTCACCATGTCCGAGGTAGGTGTCTATTCTCGCTACCTCTCAACTTGATATCGATCGCGCTAACCGTGTTGTTTCGAATCTTGCTCAGAAATTGGAAGAGATGCGCATCGCGGTTGAAGATCTTGAGGCTCTAAAAGAGCTCAATGATGAACTTGAGGAAAACCATATCGAGACCGAGAAGCAACTGCAGGAGGAAATCGGTCAGTATCTTCCACAAGGATCTGTTCGAGGTGCTCGTGGAATATGCTCGCTGAATATTTCTCTGGTGGTTTTCGTTTTCTCTCTCAGATCTGGGAGAAGCTAAATTTTTCGAAGAGAAGAAGCGAGCAGACGAGCTACTCGAAACCGTGATCGATCATCAGTCAACAATCGCTCAATTCAGAGATCTTGTCATCAACCTCCAGACGTAAGTCAAGTTGCTTGTTTCTCGAGTAATGTTTCACCAGACTAAAGCTCATATACGGCTTCACCCATCCGACAGCGACATGGACTTGCTACGCGAGCAGCACGTCACTCAGCTCTCGGAAACTCACACCCTTTCGAGCCAGTCGCAAGCTGTCATGAACCTCAACCTGAAACTGCAAACATCTGCAACCAAAGCACAGTCCAAGACGATTGATCTGGAGCTCCGCAAACTAGAGGCCAGCCAAGCACTCAGTCATCTGGCCATCGTTCAGGTACGTCGGCAGACCTGACCGTTTACTTACAGAAATGCGACTGATCGTTCTTCATCACACCACTTAGGCTTATCTCCCACAGTCTTACTTCGACAAGGACGTCGATTCCACCATCTGCACCCTGTTCTTTGATCGATTGGCTCACAAGACAGCTCTTATGAACGGTATCCTAGGCCAGATGCACTCACTACCCGACAGTCTTTACGCCGCTGCATCGGATACCCTAGTCGGCACGTGCGAAGTAAGACGGTTTCTGGGAAACGTTTGTCCAGCCTCAGACGCTAATCACCCAACGATTTGTCTGGTATCATCAGATGCGAGGCAAACTGTCTCATTTCTCCCTCCTCAACCGTCGATTCGCTGCATTCCTCAAACGCTGCCCGGTCGAGCAATACCTCAAGATCGGCGGAATCCATCACGAGCTTGCACAGGTTGAGAGACGTGTCGACGGATACATCGAGCTCCTGCGGAAGGACGAGTTCAAAGAGTTTGACTGCGTTGGAGATCTCACCAGGTTCGTATCATGCTCAGGCCCTGGCCTTGCCACAAGAATAGATATGACCAGAAAAGGGACCAATCGGCTCACTCGATCTGTAACATCCGTAGGTTCCTCGCTCAGTTCGAGCACCTGGCGGAGACCTATTTCGCCAACTCGGCCATCGACCTGGGAGAAAAGGAGCTGGATCAGGTTCTCGGATTCGACTACGACTTGGACAACTTCGCAGCAGCTGTCGGTTTCGCTAAATGCGTTATCGTCTCGGCTGCCGACGATCCAGGTAAGTCGAGTTGCACCCAATTTCGCGTTGACTATATCGGAGCTGACGAACTCGCTCGATCTGCCTTTTTTTTCTTCAGAGATCTATGTCGAGAGCGGCAATGTGACGATCGAGGAGGCTATTTTCGCTCCGATCCAGCACATCCTTGAGCTTGTCAAGTCTGTCAAGCTAGCTTCGAAGTTCGTCACCTCACGTTCGTTTCTGCTGCCTCGTACCTCACCCAGCCTCTAATCATTCGCCATCGACTCGACAGTAAACTCGTCCGCCGAGTCGAGGATCTGGTCAGGGCCTCGTCAGCTCTCCAGCCGTCTCTGCAGTCTCCGCTTCAGTCACTCGTCGACAACGTTTCCAACGCCGTCGACTTTGCCATTCAGGTACGCTGTCTACACCTGCCCGTCACATGGAGGCCATCTCGCTGAACTTATCATCTGCCTCGCCAGCTTGCTCAAAGGATCGGAGGTTATGTCGAAGACGTTCGGGCCTCGAAAGGTACTCTCGAGCTGTCGACGATCCTCGACTTCTTGGCAGAGATCACGCTTGAGGTCACCGGCGAGACGGATAGTGCCTCTTGGGACTTGGTCGCAGGATTCGTTGCCAAACTTGGCCAGCAAGCGGCTGCTATTCTACCGACGATGATGGATCAAGAACAGGTTTTCAAGAGTAAGCCGTTCGCAAGTCAACCTCATTGTTTTGAGGCTCGATCTAAGCTGACGACTCAACGGCGTTGGTCTTAGTCACTGGTAATCCCCCCTGGGTTGTTCGTGCCGAGGAGTTGAAGGCTAATGCCCTCGTCAACGTTGATGCCGAGCGAACCGTCTCGAAGCTTACCGAGGACATCCGAGATCTACATCGCGAGATGAAGAAACGAGTGTGTAGCGTTCAATTGCTTGCTTCTGCTGTCCTAGACCTGGCTCACTGGAGATCACGATCTGTTCCAGGAACAATACTCTCAAGAAAGCGCTGTCCGAATCCAGCTCCTTGAACGTCGCACGGAAGCCGCGAAGCACCAGGTCCGTGTCAAATTAATCATCCAGCCTAATTGTCCAGGACTACATCCAAAACGCTTATTCTCACTTTCTGATATCAGGCCGAAGCCGTCATCGAACTTGAGTCGAGCCTAGCCAAAGCAAAGAAGCAAGAACGGACGTATGAGGAAGCCATCGAGCAGCTGCAAGCCGAGCTCGACAAGAGCGAGCAAGACTTGGTAAAGCTCAAACAAGCTGTCCCCACTCACGAAAACCAAGGTATGTATCACGAAGTTGTCCCCTGATGGACCCACGTCTTGACTGACACACCCTCGAACGGATCCTTTCAGCGACTGGAGCGGGCCCCGCTGTAGCATCGATCCCCGGAGAAACGATCGCTGTCGAGGGCAATCTGGAGACCCACTATTTGGTCGAACAGGTCAGACTTTTCTTGTTTGCTTTGTTCTCGTCAAGCCGACAGGGTCTTTGGCTGAAAGTTTCTCCCGCTCGAATAGATCGAATCGCTTCGAGGAGCTCTACGATACCTCCGTCAAGAGAACGCATTCCTTAAATCTCAAGGTCTACTCTCCACCTTGCGATCTCTTGGATCTTCCCATGTTACCTCTTCCCTTCCACCGCTTTCGCCATCCCGCTCTGTGTCTTCGGACGAGGACGAAGACGATCATTCTTTGCCAACCACCCCACCTGGGACACCTCCTCGACCATCCCTCCATGCCATCGCCTCTGAGACCAAAACCATCTACAGTCAGATGGCGAGATTTTCTGCGAGCTCCCTCGTCGTCGACCTGAGTGGCCTCGGGGCTGGAGGGAAACCTGTGGGCGAGTCGGAAGAGGAAAGACGACCAAAGCAGCGGGCGTGGGCGAGAAGAGCGCAGAGACCTGAAGCCATCTTTGAGGAGAGAAGGAAGGAAGGGGAAAGACTGGCTGGGAAGGTCGAGGAATTGAGAGAAAAGGTCGCGAGGGCGAGGAGGACGGGTTAGAGGGAGCATCCTTAGCGCTTGACAGATCTTAGGTTGTTAAACGCTATCCTTCTCTACAGACAATTTTATTCACCCAGGACTGATCAGAGGATTAGAGTTAACCCAAGGATCCAGAACAAGTTCTTTCAAAGTCCCTGTTTCGTTCTTGCCTAACCCCTGACCCCTAACTTCCTTTCACGGATGTGACACTCGATCCGTCTCGCGACATGTTTACACGATCCAGTTGTCATTCTGTTGTTCCTGTTGGTCACCTTGCCAACTTCCCCTCTGCCTTCCTTTCCTCGACCATCTGTACCGTTCTCCTCTCGCCGTCCCCATGAAGCTCCTCCTCACTGCCATTGCTCTCCTCATCGGTGCCCCATGCCATATCCTCGCCTCTTCCATTCCTCTCAGACGAGCCGTTGTCGGTGGAGACGACAGTGTTACTTGGTTGTTGCCGTGCGTACTATAGTCTCGTCGGGAGTACTTCCTCTCATCTAGACATGCTCATGCGTTCAACTCTCGATTCACATAGCACCAACTCGACTCTCATCGCTCAATGTAATCCACTCCAAATCATGTTCCAGAGCAAGCAGTCTTTAGTTTCCGTCGCAATTCAGGATATCCGATCAACTGTCTGGAACACTGTACATCAGCTTCCTGTTGACTCCAGCTCATGGAATAGTCAAACCTACCAATACAATTATACCCTCCCCCAACTCGCCATCGCAAGTTCAACGATGATCCTCTTTGAGGTTAACACGACGGACCCTACCAACAGCTCAGCCCACGTTTCGTCGTGGTTGATGGACATGACAGTTCAAGCGTCAATGGACAGCGGCTGGTGGGTTTCTTCTCGAACAAGAACCAAGCAGGTTCTCCATACGCTAACGTTCTCTCGAGTGAGCATGTAGCATCAACGATCTAGGTCGGAGTGGGCTGAACGCTTACGGTGATTTTGAACCTCAGCCTGTCACGACAACTGTCCAAAGCAATCTTCCACATACTACTACCAAAGCTTCCTCATCCTCCAGCTACAACAGCTTCCTCCCATCTAGCGCATTCCCATTATATCCCCAAACAACCTCGTCCCGCCCTCCCTCTCCGTCTGCCTCATCGTCATTCTCCTCTTCCTCTGGGGCGTCCAAAGGCGTCATCGCCGGTGGGGCTGTTGGAGGGTTGATTATCTTACTGCTTGGCGCTGGATGCATCTGGCTTTGGTTGCGATGGAAAAAGGCTCAGGGCGGATCAGGAGAGGATCAGTACAAGGAAGAGGATGGAACCGACGCTCCTCCAATGGGGCCAATGAGACCAATGGGAGAAACCATCTTCAGCCAAAATTCGTCCCCTGCAGGTGAGATCAGCTTTATCGTTCCGAGTGTCATCTTCGTTTGACCCAACTTGCCCCTTTCGTGCTTCCCTTTCCAATATTGTCTACTCGATCGACCTTAGCTCGGCCTCTATCTGAATCTCCTGTCCCTATCCAGATCTATCAAGCCTCGACCTCTCCGCTCCCTCCCGCCACACCCATCCACGACCCAGTCGTCCACACGACCGTATCCCCTTACACCGCGCCGAGCAGCGGTCTGGCCTCGTCAGCTTATCGCAGCAGCAAAGCCTCCTATGACGTCAACACTCAACCCATCAGCACTGCTCAAGGGCAAAACTCCCTTCAGGCGATGAATGGTTTGGGGCAGATGGCGTCCGGACAAGATGGCTTTGATCATCAGATGATGCCACCAACTTACGAAGTATGCAAGAGCTGCTAGTATTTGCACTGTCTCGAGATGTTCGCTCGCCTCCATAGACTAATTCCCACTCATTACGCTCTCTCAACTTCCAGGTTGCTTCGGGTAGAGCCATTCCGACGCAGTAGAGGAGATAGGCCTCGTCTACTTCCTTAACTGATCAGCGTCGTTAGACACTCTCAACTTTTTCTTTGCCTTTCCATATCTATCTCCATTGATCTATCCACCTACGTTCGTTTCCGTTCCGGTCTGCTCTATATAATGCTCGACAACAGTCTCGCGTGATCGTTACGGAAATAGTTACTCTCAAATTCAGTGTGAAGTCGTCAGAGCGATTTTCAAGAGGTGTTTCACGGGTCAGGGGGAGGTTCAATATGCTGGGCACGACTGAGCCATTCGAGGACGCAGGGTTGGGTTGTGTGAATCGTGTACTTGACAACAGGAGCAAGGAGGGAAAAAGGATGGGGGTCGTTGAACAGGGGGGACGACAAAGCAAATATTTGACAACTTTCCCCACATATCGTCTCAGGGTGTAGTCAGGGTATTCAAGTCAAACATGCCATAGATCAAGCGCGTAGCACTTATTCCTCAGCGTCGACAACGGTGGTCTGGAGACCCTTGAAAGAGGCAACAGGGACGACGGTGGCAAGGGTGTAGAGCTTCTCCTTGGCACCCTCGGCGTCGTTTCGCTTTCGCTCGAGTCGGATTCGGAGCCTCTTGGGGACGTTCTTGACACCCTGTAAGGAGAAAGTTGCGAAGATGTAACAGGATGGTCAGGCTCGAGCTTGGCCACGCATTTTGAAACTCTGCTTTTCTTCTCGCTCTCCAAGAAAGAGTCCTCAAGTATCGTGGAGTGAAAGAGGCGAGAGAAGAAGCGGAGCCAGCAAAAAGGGCAGAAAGGAAGAGCAAACGAACCTGGGCCCAGACAGCCTGGTTGAGCTTGGGGTCGATCCTGACCTCCTTGGTGCCCATGCTCTTGGTGGCGAAGGCCTCGATGGACTTGATGGCCCTAAGAGCGTGAAGCGAGAGGAGCGGCTCGAGAGGTAAGCGTCGCGTCCGAGACGTTGAAGAGCGGGCAGAGAAAAAAGACTTACCAAGGAGCTCGCTTCTTGAACGATCGACCGTGCACGTACTTGTGCAGGTGGATGGTGTACTCCCGGGTAACGACGTCCTGGAGAGCGGATCGAGTCTTCTTGGAGTCTTGGGCGGCCTGCGGGTGAGGAAGGGAAAACAGAGGGGAGGGAGCGACAAGACAGTCAAAACGACGAGATCAGCACGAGTCGACTTTTCGTGGCAAACGAGCGGGTTGGTTTGTTGACGATGTGCCAACAAGCAGCCGGTGAGGCGTATAGCAGATAGGGAGAAGAGAGGAGCAAGGAGGAATGGGAGAGAAAGCAAGGGAGCCTCACCATTTCGAAGTCTTTTTCGGGGGACGAGTTGAGGGAAGGGCATGTCGTTCAATCAGGAACAGAGCTCAACGTGAGTTCTACATGCCCGCGGGATGATCGGTTGTGGGTTATGGGGCATGATGTGAGCTTTTAAAGTACCTTTGACGTGAACGAGAGGGAAGGTGTCGACGGGAGAGAATTCGAGGTTTCGACTTTGGGGAAGATTTGGCGCACCCACTGAGTCCATTCCAGGGCGGTGCTCGCGACCTCAACCACCAATTTCGAGCGAGAACCTGTCCCTCGCCCGACTCCTCGTCCTCCCACGCCCACGCCCACTCCCACTCCCCCCTCCCACTCCAACCTCCCAGCCATGGTCTCCCTCAACCCCCCACAGCCATCGACCCAACCCCACCCAAACCCAAACCTCCTCAGATTCGTCGGTCACAACTACCTCAGGCAGAGGCTCGTCCTCTCACTCATCAGCGGCAAGAGCATTCGTATAGACAGTATCCGTAGCGACGATGCCGAGCCAGGTCTCAGAGGTACCCATCATCATCCTCTCCTATCTCCCATTCCTTCTACCCCATCTGAGTCTCTTCCTACCCAAACACCCGTCCGCTCAACCAACTGACGCACGTCTTCCTCCCTCATCCTTCCGCCCACAGACTACGAAATCTCCTTCCTCCGACTACTCTCCAAGATCACCAACGGCACCCACCTCGAGATATCCTACACCGGTACCTCGCTCCTCTTCCGTCCAGGAATCCTCCTCGGCGGTTCTCACTCTCACGACTGTCCCCTCTCCCGCTCAATCGGCTACTTCCTCGAACCTCTCGTCCAGCTCGGAATCTGGGGTAAACGCGACCTCTCTATCCGCCTCACCGGCATTACTACCGATTCAAACGACCTTGGTGTCGATCTCATCAGGACCTTCCTCCTCCCAACACTTCAACTCTTCGCCCCGCTCGAAGGACTCGAGCTTCAGATTCTCAAGCGGGGAGGTCCAGTCGTAAAGGTCGGAGGAGAGACGAAGGGTGGAGGTGGAGAGGTCATGTTCAAGTGCCCAGTTGTTCGAAAGGTCAAGACGCTTAACTTTGTAGAGCCAGGAAGAGTCAGAAAGATTCGGGGTCTTGCGTGAGTCCAATCGAGTCCAGTCGCAAATCTACCTTGAAGCTGTCCTGATGGATTCAACCGTTTGCTGCTTTCTGACATGATCCCTCTCTACAACACTCACCAACCTTGAATCGTTCGATCCGTTTCCCTCGATTCCGAACGTCCATTTCAAACTCGATCCACCACCGCTCGCAGTTACTCCGTCCGGGTCGCCTCTCAATTCTCCAACCGACTCGTCGAATCCTCTCGTTCGCTTCTCAACCCCCTCATTCCCGACATTCACATCTTTACCGACCACCGAAAGGCAGAGGAGTCTGGCAAATCGCAAGCCTACGGTCTCTCACTTGTCTCTACTACCACTACCGGCACGATGCATTGCTCCGAAGTCAGCCACGACCTCAGCCTCTTTGAGACGCCAGAGGACGTTGGTAGAGCGGCTGCGGCAAGCTTGCTGAGCGACATCAGGAAGGGAGGATGTGTGGGAGAATACGGTCAGGGTTTGGTGCTGTTGGGAATGGTTCTGGGAAGCGAAGACGTCGGCAGGGTCAGGCTAGGGGAACTGAGTGTCAACTCGTATGTAGTCCATGCATCCTTATTCGGCGTTCCACAGTCGTCTGCCAGCCGCGTCTGACTCGCTAACATCGCGGCTCCTCTTGATTTCCCCTTGCGTTCCGACTTCCTTGACAGGATACAACTTCTTCGTGATCTCCGGACTTTCTTCTCTACTACTTTCAAGATCGCCACCATCCCTTCAAAGTTGCCTACGATGGCAGAAGGACCGCCGCCGCCGCAAGAATACCTCCTGAGCTGTTTGGGAGTTGGCCACACCAACGTCAGCAAGAGTGTTGCATGATCAATGCCTTACGACGATGGAACGTGCTACTGCGAGTCGGGGTTTGCTGATTATTGTTCGCTCGAATGGCGTTCCTGGGATGGATGATCCGAGAGACTAACCCTTGCGTACTGACGATCTGATCCAAGGGCCTCTGTAGATGCCAACCTCTTGGAGGTGGTGACGTGAAAACTAACGTCGGGAAAGAGCGCGTGTGTCTGAGTTAGATCCCTTTGATGGGTGGCGATCGATATGGGCGATGGCGTGAATTTGATGAGGCCGAATGAGTGGCTCGAGATCGCGCTAAGACGGGAACTCGGAGCCAGGTTTGGTCAGAAGATAGGTTTGCGGGGGAACAAATTGAGGTTGGTAATTTACCCAGAATTCAGGAGCAGGGATAAAGATCTCACCTCACTTTGAGCTTGAAGAGAGAGAAACAGCCCGAGGTATACGTCAGCAGTCGTGAAGAGTGGGATATGTGTGTGTATGGATGGGATGGGATGGGCCTCTAAGGACAAGGTAGGAACGACATAAACGAGGAAGGAGAAGGAGAAGAAGAAAAGAAAGAAGAAAAAACAAGGGGATAAATGAGGAATAGATTTCCTCCCGTCTTTCGGAACAAATTCGATTCTGAATCCAAGTCTAGAGAACTTTGCCCTCGATCCAACGTCCCTCTCTGAACCCCTCTCGTCTCCAGCAATCGCTTCTCTCTCCTCCACGTCCCCTAACCCTCAGCTACCTACTAAATCGACACATACCCGCTCAGTCGGTTGGACGACCCGCGAAGGGTCAACTTGGACGTGAGTCGAGTCTTCCCTCCTTTCCTCGCTTTCCGCCTCGCCCCCCTCCCCTCTCCTTCCCCTCCCATCGATTCCTTTCATATCTCATGGTCCTATGTCGCTCGAGCAGACCGTCTTCCCCTATACTCTTCTCTCGACGGCACTCGCTTGTCACCATCCCCATGCTCACATGCTTGGTCAGCTCATCAGAGCATGACGAAGACGTCCGCGCAGCGAGAGAGTGCGTCATGTCGTTCGTCCTCTTCGTCGCAGCACATCCTCCAGCCTTGACAGGATGAAGGGATCGAGCAGCGTTTCTCAGGACATGACAGATACTAAGCACGACGACTACCTCGAGGTGTCGCCCGATGACCAAACACCAAGCCTTTCCGTCATTCGTCTAATTCAATCTGTCTTGTACCGCAGTGGTTTGGATCTTTCCGCATTCCCACTCGATTACACTCTACCCTTGACACCCTCTCTCCTCGCCATCGCCTGGCCAAAAGGATCGACTTGTGAGTATGGAGATATTCTTCCGGCAGTCGGGCCTGAAACGGGATGGAGAACCGTCGTGTTGCCCCTTCTTCCCCTCTGGTTTCGACTTTCTTTCCCCATCTTTTCCCCACCCTTCTCGGCTAAAGCATTCCCAAGTTTCTCTTCTCTTCTCCCAGTGTCTTGTACTTGGTTCTCATCCATCGTCTCTCATCATCCCCCAAAATTAAGTCGAGATGCCATACTCTCAACCCTCGTCACCCTCAGCGATAACGCCCTCGACGTCACCCCATCGCGTTCCATCCGCCCTTCCTGATAAGGTCCTCTCCAGCGCTGCTTCCTCCTCCTCCTACCGATCTCACCAGCATCACCCTAATTCAACGTCCTCCACTCCCTCCTCCTCCTCGGCCTGGTCTGCCCCAACGCCTGGACAGATGCCTATGCTCCCGCGTCGGGCCTCGTCCTCGCTTCGAGTAACCTCGCCGCCTTCCAAGCCACCCGCCCCGCCGCCTTCCATGATTGGTTCGCCGACTGGTGGAATGGTCTTGCCCCGAAGGGTCAGCACCGACAAAACCTCAAGTCCCGATCCAAGGGCAAAGCCGACACAGGTCGTCGGTTCGTTGGGTCTCGACGTGAGAGGAGAAAACGCGCCGGCGTCGTCGCCCTCGTCGTCTTCCTCTTCCTCCCCTTCTCCTCCCCCTCTCGGTGTCAGCCGCACCACCTCCTCGCCTCATGTGCCTGTTGCTGCTCGTCGAGCATCCAACTCCAACATCTCGCTCCGTCGAACTGGCTCCCCATCTCTTCGCGTAGACATCCCTCCCCCTGTCAACATCCAGCCCTCCTCGCCTCTTAATCAGACATCGAAAGCCAGCCGGTCTCAGCCTTCAACGCCATCTGTTCACCTGAGCGCTGCTCGTCCAACCTCGTCGATGATCCGCAAGAAATCCGGCGAACTCGTTCGGCCCGCGCTCAAGCAACGACGCTCCCAGTCGACTCCTGCCTCGGCCGAGGTCCAAGAAGAATTCACCTACGGCATGTCCTCCACTGGCTACAAGATCTCGGTAGAGGAAGCGAATCAAGTCGAGGACCGGTGGGAGAAGTCAAGGAGCGAGCCTGCCACCCCCTTCAACGGTGCAAGCGAGGACGAGGATGACGAGGACGAGAACGGTCCTCAGTCGGCCGGGGAGAGAAAGACGCTGAGGTTTGCTGGTGAGGAAGGTGAGGACGGAGAGCTCGAGAAGGTCGTCCTCTTCAAGTCGAAGCACAAGGTTTCCGCCGTCTCGCGGGTTCTCGAAGGCGAGGACATCGACAGAGTCGGCACCGATACAGAGACGGAAAACGAAAATCCTATCGGCCGATGGTTTCCTTCCTCACGATCAGTCTGGGCTTCTCCTGGCTACGGCTCGGCTTCGTCCTCTTCACTTACCAGCGACAGCGACAAGGTTCTCATCCACCAAAGCGAGTCGACGCGAGTGCCGAGGATTCCTGGCCTCAACTTCGGCGACGGAGAGCGCGCTGGCGACAAGATCCTTGTTCCGGAGTGGGACAACGTCGTTCTCGAGACGATGAATGTGGACGACGACTCAAATGACGGAGGAGCTTTGATGCTCAAGGGCTCGATCGTCGTCAGGAACATTACGTTTGGCAAATGGGTTGCCGTGCGATTCAGTGAGCAAATTCCATTCCTATAAAGATCGCTCGTCTCTGCGGATTACTGACAGCTTTTCCCTGCCTGCCACAGCTTGGGATGATTGGCAAACAACGTCCGAGGTCAGCGCCAGCCACAAGCTGCACATTCCAGCGACCAAGCTCGCTAGCAGTCCTTCGTCCCACGCTTCCGACTACCCCTCTCAAGGCTGGGATCGATTCTCCTTCTCAATCAAACTCGACGACGTCCGCCGCAAGATCAGCGAGCGCAAGCTCCTCCTCGTCGTCCGATACAGCATTGAAGGCGGGCAAGAATTCTGGGACAACAACCTGCATGCCAACTACCAGTTTCGGTTCAAGCGGGCGCCCAAAGCGAGCCCTGCGACAGAATCTGCCGCTAAAGGAACTCAGTCCTCACCTGCGACGGGAACTAAGAAGTCCCCCGCGACCAGCAACGTTTTCCTACCTTTGCTCGAGGGTACTCGTCCAAAGGTATCCCCCCGCGGTCCTCCCTCACCGAACGTGCCGGCCGGCAGCACCCACCGACTTCTTCCCTCCCGACTGCCTTCCCAAGCATCAACTCGGACTGTCTCCGACTGGAGCTTCCCTAAGGCCCCCGTCGCGGGTACGCCGATTCAAGATGCTCTTCCCACTCCACCCCCATCGCAAGACAACACACCCACGACCGCCCCTCTTCCTCTCGAGCAGATTTCCACACCGCTCAACACTCCAACCTCCTCGCACCCGAACTCACCCTTCAAGATGGCCAAGAACTATGTCGCGCCAACCTCTCCCCCCGCCTCCCCGAATGAATCTTCAAGTCTCCATTCGTCCGGCGTTCCTTCTCCCACTCCCGCCTCCATCCGACGAACTCACTCAAGGACGAGGACATGGGACGCCTCTGCACCTCTCGAATCCAATTTCTCGGACAAGACTCGACCTCCCCAACCAACCTCATTTTCGGGTCTTTCTTCCATCCCAGCGATCGCGTTCCCCGCGCGAAAGCTTTCCCCCCCTCCGACGCCTTCTAGCGTGGAGTCTGGCTCCGCTGAATCCCCGCCCTCTCCCTCGACCAGTCCCCTGCCTGCCACACCAGTCTCACTACCCAGCGAGATTGGAAGCCCAGGAATGCGTACGTTCGTTGGTCTGCCCGAGATCGGGCCTGGAAGTGGAGGAGCGAAAGTTTTGAGTCCTGTGACCAAGGAGGCACCGCTTCCTTCCAGCTCGTATGCCGACTTGTACGTGATCTAGGTTTTGACAGTCTTCGCAACGTCTTCTTGTGCTGACCGACCCGTTTCTCTCTTCAGTGTCGCCAAATACTGCTTCTTTGAATCTCCTTCGACCGCGACTGGCGCCCTTCCAACTTCCTCGCCTGCATCTACGCCCCTTCCTCTCTCCGTGTCGTCATCTCTCAACTCCTCTCCCCTAAGCGGCTCTCCTTACGGCTCTCACTCCTTCTCCCCGGTCGTCAAGTCTTCCTTCCTTCCCCCCTCATCCATCTCGCTTCCATACTCTCCTCGAGCGTCGCCCCCTCGCGTCTCTGGCTCAGGTCAGAGCACACCTCAGGGAGGAAGCCTCGCGGGTTCTCCCTGGAGTCACAGTCCGGACTCAAATACGCCCAAACCCGCGAGCCCAGTCTTTTGGGGTGTAGAGAGCCCCTCCCATTCGCCTCCGCTCAGAAGAGGCCCGATCGTCAACTGAGATCAATCGTTTCTCCACCCTCGATACTCAAATTTACCGATACCGCTTGACTGTGTCAATTCTTTTCTCTTTCCTTTCTGGTTCCTCTTGCACGTTTTTGATTGTCTCCTGATCATCTATATTCCCCTTGTGTCTTACTCGGTTTTCTCTTTTCTCATGATCCTTTGTGTCTCGATGTTGCTTGTTTGTTGTGATTTCCTGTTACTGCTTCTCTTTCCCGGTTCACCAAGACATTGGCTTCTTTTCTCCTTCAGTCCTATGCCTTCTTTCAAATCACGACGCCGTCACGACGCTGTATACACGACGTTTCTTTTTCACTGTCCTTTTTTCCTCTTTGGCGCTTTTTTTTCCCTCCACCCTCCCTTGTTCTTTCCCCCACAAGCCACCAATACCTTCTTCACCTTCTCTCGTTCACGCTCACACACACTCCCTCTCTTGCATCACTCGTGTCGATTAGTTCTTCATTTTGCCAGTTGATAGTTCCCACGCGCTTCATCCAATGATCCCTAACGTGTCAGACCGACAAGAAAAAGCGAAAGCATACAATCGAACACCCGGCCGGAAAAGAAACCCAAACCAAAAGATCCTTCCTCCTTCTTCCTTCTTCCGCCTGCCACACACATTCTCTCTAACCAAAGGTCTGGGACGACCTCGTACTCTTCTGGGCCCTCGAGATACGCCACTCGTCTGGCTTGGCGTACTTGTCGAACAAAGGCTCGATTCTGTAAGGTGAAATCAGTTGAGTCGGGAAGCAGCAAGAGGATGTCAGTATCCCAAGACGATTGACGTGTGGTACGACGCAGATGACGACAACGTACCTCTCCTGCTTCTTCCTCTTGGAAATCTTGTTGGCGTCGGCGACCTTGAAGAAAGCGGGGGCCGTCTCCGATAGCCACTTTGGTTCAATGGCGAGGACGCAGTGCATGTACTCCTTGCTGTAGATGGATACGGAAGGGAGCGAGCGGGGAAACATCATGCGTTAGCTACAGGTCTCTGTCCATAGATAATGAGTCGATATCGATCATGTTTACGTACGTGGTCATGACGATCTCATTGTAGATGCACCAATCGGGTTGTCGGTTGAAGAGGGCACTCGAAGGGTGGATGAAGACGGGTGTGCCTTCGGTGAGAGTCTTGTAACCCTCCGTCGGATCTTTCTTGGCAGCTGGATGATAGGATCGATATCGCACAAACGTCAGTCTCTTGTCTGCTCTAGGCCGACGCGCGATCCGAGATGGACTGACCATTACGGAAGTATCCTGAGCAGATAGCTTTTCGAACTCGGTTGTAGTTGTTTCCAGCAGAGATGATGTCGTGCTTATATCTGGAGAAGGGCAAGTCAACGAGGGGAACGTTAATTGATGATGGAATGATGATATCAGGCGGAAGGCACGTACCGATCCATCATGCCGAGCAACTGCTTTCGAACATCTTGAGCAGACTTCATGTTTCGAGCTTGAATGAAGTTCTACAGTGAATGGAGCATCATCATCGTCAGTTGCTGACGGGCGGCTGACGGGTGACTGAAAAGATGGAATAGAAACACACCTCGTAACACCAAGGAGCACTGAACTTGCTCGCCTTCCAGCCATTGTAGACCGCCAGCAGCGTCAGGTGATCCCCCTCGGGTTGATGGAACTTAGCTTTCTTGGCATCGGCCTGAGCCTGCTTGTCCTTGGGTCGGTAGAAGACGTTTTGGACCGAGAGCATGGCGACGATGGTGAGGATCTCCTCCGAGCAACCAAAGTCGACACTCGCAATCAACATCTTGGCCATTGGCGGGTCGATCGGGAAGTCGGCCATCTTCCTTCCGAGTCGGGTGAGAAGACCCTCATCGTCGAGAGCACCAAGGGCGTAGAGATTCTCGAGGGCGGTGATGAGCGTTTGAGCAGGTGGAGGATCCATGAAGTCGAAAGCGATGAGGTCGTTGATTCCCATCGCTTTGAGCGTCAGAATAGTAGAGGAAAGGTTGGTTCGTTGAATCTCGGGGACTGGGTTCGGCAGCATCTCGTTTCGGAATGCAATCTCGGTGTAAAGTCGATAGGCCTTTCCAGGTCCAGTTCGACCGGCTCGTCCGGATCGTTGACGGGCTTGAGCTTGGGAAATAGGCTACCGAAGGAAAGAACGATAGAGGCACATGAGGGACGGCAAGACAAATGCATCAAGGATGGTAAGCACACTGGATCATAAGCAAAAATGTTGAAACGAGAGACTGGTCGACTTACCATGACCTGCAGGTGATCCATACCAAGTTTAGGATCGTAGTGATTCTGCTTGGTGAATCCAGGGTCGATGACGTAGTAGATTCCATCAATGGTGATGGACGTCTCGACAATGTTGGTTCCGATGACGACCTTTCGGGTACCCTCAGGCGTCGGTTCGAAGACCTTGGACTGAACACTCGAGACCTGAGCTCCGTAGATAGGGTAGATACTGAGCTGAGGGACCGCCGGTCCCAAGGCCTTCATTCGCTCGAAGAGAATCTCGCACGCCGAGTCGATCTCCTCTTGACCTGTCAGGAAGACGAGGATATCACCAGGTGGCTCCGAGAGATGGATCTGCATAACGGTAATGAGGCAGGCGTCCATGTAGTCGGCCTCAGGTTCCTTGGTGTAAAGGATTTCGACAGGGAAGGTGTTTCCGGGAACGGTGAAGATAGCACAGCCGAAGAAGTACTCGGAGAACTTTTCAGCGTTGAGGGTGGCCGAGGTGACGATGAGCTTGAAATCGGGTCGCCGTTTGATGGTTCCTGTCAAGACGAAGATAAGATTCAGCGCCAGCGTTTGAAAGAGAGGATCGAGATGGTCGAGTACATACGCTTGAGCAGTCCGAAGAGGACATCTGTACTGATACTTCTCTCGTGAGCCTCGTCCAAGATGATGCACGAATACTGGCTCATGTCCGGGTCGATGAGCGCCTCTCGAAGCAAGAGACCGTCCGTCATATATTTGATCTTGGTGTCGGGACCAGTGCAGTCCTCGAATCGAATCGAGTAACCGACCTCCTCTCCCAGACGACATCCAACTTCTTCGGCGACTCGCTTGGCAACTGAGGTGGCGGCGACTCGACGGGGCTGAGTGCATCCAATCTTGCCTCGATCAGCCAGACCCTCCTCGGCGAGATACTGAGTGAGCTGGGTCGTCTTTCCGGATCCGGTCTCTCCAATGACGATCAGGACGGGGTTCTGAGAGAAGGTGAAGGGACATGTGAGTGTGTGCTTCGGAAGAAATGCTAGGTTACGAGCACTGAGCAGGCAGACGACCAACCTCTCGAACAGCCTGGACAAGCTCGTTCCTGAACTTGTAGACAGGAAGAGACTTTCGTTGGTCCTGGATCGACTTGTTGGTGACAATACCTAGATATCAGGAGCGATATATTTCGATGATCAGCAAAAGAAGCCCATCAGACGCCGGAAAAGGGGAAAGGCAGAGACTCACCAAACGACATCGACTTGTTTTCCTTCTTCCACTCAGGCTCATTCATACTCTTCTGACCAAGCAAACTGCCTCTCAGATCTTGAGCAAACTGCCGGTCTCCCTTCTGAGCCATCGGATCAAGCCAGGGTGCATTAAAGTCTCGAGCCTCTGAATCGGCCTGATCTTGAGCCTCCTGCTGACGAAGCTCTCGACGCTCCTTGGCGAAGACTTCTCCTGCAAGAGCGGCTCGATTGAGCGAACCATCGGGTGCTTTGACGACCTATAATTACAGCAAAGTTGAGTGAGTGGCGACGACGAGGACACCGGGTCTCGACAGACGAGAACTCACCTTGACAGGAGACATATCCTGAACGTGTCGCTTCTGACCAGCGAGGAAAGGTGCCTCGTCGTCTCTGACCTCGATGTCGACTTCCTCATCTACCTCTGCCTTGGCCATCGAATTGCTGAAGTCCTCATCCAGATTGGGGTACTCGCTCGCGTCGACGACACCACTCGCAATCAATTGCTTGATCTCCCATCGCTCTGGACTCGTCAGTCGCTTCGCACTGCTTGGCTTGCCGTCGTCTTGGGTGTAAAGGGGCGTCGAGTTGCTTCCGGACCCGAGCATAGCTGCCTTCTGCGACTCCTCGTGTCGCTTGGCTTCGGCGGCCAGCTCTTCTTCCGTCTTGACGCGAAGATGAGGCGTCAGGTCGACACCTGTCTTTTGGTCGACGTCCTTCATCGAGAGGGAGAGTCGAGTTCCGGCGACAGACATGACTTTGACCTTGACGGCTTGGTTTCGAGTTAGGACATCGGCTGGGTTGTTGAGACGAGCTCCGGCAGCGATCGAACCGATGTGAACCATTCCTGTTGGGTTGAGGAGACATAGAATGATGAGCCTCCTGCCTCACAGCTCCCATCATATGACACACGACAGCATGAGACTTACCCTCAAACCTTCCCTTGAGTCCTTCTAGCCCAACGAAAGCTCCAAAGTCTTTCCATCCGCTGACCTTACCATCGTAGATCTTGTACAAAACCGGCTTCTCGTCCAACTGAGGTCTTCCTCCATACCCTCCTCCATAACCTCCTCGATCTCCACTTCCGTAACCGTTCTCTCTCGCTCTCGGTCTCCCTCTGTCGTCATCGACTGGCCTCGAAGGATCTCGTCCGCTTCCCTCCTCGTACCTGGGTCTCTTGTTAGGTCCTCGGTCTTCAACGGCTCCTCCACCATCAAAGTCGGCAGCGACCGGACGACCTTCCCTCTTCTTGGCCGCAACACCCTCGAGCTGGCTCATCAACGCGTCGACCTCCCGTCCAGCAACGTGATCACCCTCGCTCGGCCGCTTCTCATACTCATTCGAAGGTTTCCATTCTGAATCTGGAAGAGAAAGTCCGGGGAGTAGCCGTCGTTGGACCTCTTTGGCGGGGTCAAGTTCTTTGGTCGAGGGATCGGCGTGCTTGGTGGAGCCAGGCGCGGCTTTGAGGGCTTGTTTCTTCTTCTTCTTGTACTTTGGGTGAAGAGATAGAATGAGACGGCTGCATGATATGATGCAAACAGAGAGACATTCAGTGAAGACGTTCATCGAGGCCAGGCAAAGGACGGGACAACGTACTCCATGTTCTCGACAAAGCTCTCTGGGAACCCGGCTCCGATGTCCTCGAGTTTCTTCTTAAACTCTGGAAGCGTTTTTGATTGACTGTGCAGCGAGATGACGAATTCTGCGAGAGCCTTGTCGTTGATGGCTGAGTGGACGATTTCGAATGGGCGAGGGATTGGATATATATGAGCCAAACGCTCAAACGCGTCGCAAGTGAGATCGAACAAAAACTGACAGGCGTGATTCATGATCTCCTGACTGATCTTCTGGACCAGACTGAGGACCTCGAGTTTGTAGAGCTCCTTCTCCATGTTGGGGAGATTCGGAGGTGGTTAAGTGTGGCGGGACGGTCGAGAAGGGGGGACTGAGGGATTCGAGTGACCAAATGAGTATGGGTAATGAGATATGGAGCGATGGACCTGGCTGTGTTGTGGCTGAGGTGAGGCTGGGCTGTAGTGGAGAGTGAGGGTGCGGTGGTTGTCGGGCTGGAGCCTTTGTCTGGTCCAACAAGTTGAGTTCTCGCTTTAGGCCACCTTCATCGACCATCTCCCTCCTATCGTCAGTCCAGACAGCAGTCCACCCCCCACTCACCCTAACCCTCCTACCACCTTCACAGTCATCTCACATCTTACATTGACATCCAATCTCAAATCACATACAGCCCTAGATCCCTCCCGACCGAACCCCTCCCGACTCCTCTCAACAATGGCATCCCAAATGCCAGTCTTCGTCATGAACACTGGGCCTGAGCGTCAAACCGGACGTAAGGCTCAGATCGCCAACATCACTGCTGCAAAGGTACCGTTCCCATACCCCTCACACACATCAACGCTAGTCCATCGAGCTGATCCAAAGCTTGGACCTGACCTTGCTTTCCACTTTTTGCTCGGAATCCTCCGTTGTTTGTCCCGCTCCTTCAGACTGTCGCCGATGTCATCAGGACTTGCCTCGGACCAAAAGCCATGCTCAAGATGATCCTTGACCCCATGGGTGGCATTCTGTCAGTGATCGTCCTGCAACCCTCGACTCCTGGGCGAGGAACTAGCTGCTGACACGCTCGCTTCCTTCTCGACGGCTAGCCTTACCAACGATGGAAACGCCATTCTCCGAGAGATTGAGGTCGCTCACCCAGCAGCCAAGTCAATGATCGAGCTCAGTAGGACTCAAGATGAGGAGGTTGGAGACGGAACTACCAGTGTCATTATCCTTGGTGAGCACTTCGCCTTACCTTTGTCTGCCTTGGGTTGTCGCTAAACTTGCTCATGTATGTCTCTATCCATCGACGCACTCTAGCCGGAGAGATCCTTGCCCATTCCCTCCCCCTTCTGCAAAGGAACATCCACCCCGTCGTCATCATCTCTGCCTTCAAAAAAGCCCTCGCCCACTCTCTCCAGACCGTCTCCTCCATCTCTCGCCCAGTCGACGTCTCGTCGGACCCCGAAATGCTCGCGCTCATCAAGACCTCGATCGGAACCAAGTTCTCGTCGCGTTGGTCGGAGCTCATGTGTCAGCTCGCTCTCGACGCCGTCCGAACCGTCTCTCAGTCGGACGCCGACGGTATCAAGACGGTCGACATCAAGCGATACGCCAGGGTCGAGAAGGTTCCAGGAGGAGAGATTGAGGACAGCAAGGTGTTGGACGGAGTTATGGTCAACAAGGATGTCACTCATCCCAAGATGAGGAGGCGAATCGAGAACCCAAGGATCGTTCTGCTCGACTGCCCGTTGGAGTACAAGAAGGGAGAGAGTCAGACCAACATTGAAATCACGAGAGAGGAGGACTGGAGTCGGGTGCTTGAGATCGAGGAGGAGCAGATCAAGCAGATGTGTGACCGTCTGATCGAGTTCAAGCCTGACCTCATCTTCACTGAGAAGGGTGTTTCCGGTGAGTCCTGCTTCTTGAACTTGCTTCGTGTATCCCGTTCCCTACACAAGCGGTCACAACATCCATTCTAACGATCAGTTTGCTTCCGATAGACCTCGCTCAGCATTACCTCCTCAAGGCCAACATCACTGCCATCCGACGAGTCCGAAAGTCTGACAACAACCGAATAGCGCGAGCCGTCGGAGCTACTATCGTCAACCGAGTCGAGGACCTCCGAGACGTTGATGTCGGAACTCAGTGTGGTCTGTTCAACATCGAGAAGCTCGGTGACGAGTGAGTAATGCTGAGGTTCTTCTGGTATCGAGCGATATCTATTGCAGCCACTGATGACTGTCCCGCTATCCTCGTCCACAGGTACTTCACCTTCCTCACTGCCTGCACCTCCCCGAAAGCCTGCACCATCCTCCTCCGAGGACCTTCGAAAGATCTGCTTAACGAGATCGACCGAAACTTGGCCGACGCTATGTCAGTCGCCCGAAACGTCGTCTTCAACCCTTCGCTCTGCCCTGGTGGAGGAGCAACGGAAATGGCGATCTCTGTCGAACTGCACAAGCTGGCGAGGACGATGGAGGGTGTCGAGGGTGTGCCCGTCAAGGCTATCGCCGATGCTCTCGAGGTCATCCCCAGGACGTTGGTTCAGAACTGTGGTGGAAACGCGATGCGAGTCCTGACTGATCTGAGAGTGAGTCGTCGAGTCGAATTTTCCTTGTTTGACGACGTGTCGAAGCTCATCGATGATTGAAACGTCATCTTCCCCAGGCTCGACACGCTAACGGCGAGCACTCGTACGGTGTCGACGGAGACAGTGGTAAGGTTGTTGACATGAAGTCGTATGGTCTCTACGAGTCGGCTGCCGTCAAGATCCAGACTCTCAAGACTGCTATCGAGGTACGTTGAGTTTTTGCTCACCCCTCGGCATGGCTCGATCCGGAGAGCACCGCACTGACGATCCTCGCGTTGGCCTGTGATTTGGGACGACAGTCTGCGACGCTTCTCCTTCGAGTCGACGACGTTGTCTCGGCGGTTGCTCGAGGACAGGGAGGAGCGGAGAACGCTGCTCCTCAGGGTGAGGGCATGGAGGCTGAGGACTACGGAGAGGGCATGGTGCCGGAGATGTAGGTTGGGATGAATGAAGTGTGACGATGAATCTATAGATTTAGTTGACCGTACCTTGATGTGTAAAGAGAAGAGAAAAGAAGAAAAAAAAAAGGCTTGGGTGTATGCGATTTGAACTGTGGAGCGATTCTGAGTTTGCTCGAAACGCTCATCTCCTTGACATCCCCTCCCTCCCCCTCTTCACCCAACCTACTCCTAAATCTTCATCATGGCCCCTAGTTAGTACGACACGCTCTCTATCCACCTTCCTATCTCTGCTCACAATCATGAACCATCATGACACCACAGTCCTCGTTTGCATGGGTAACCCCCTCGTGCGTATCATCACCATACATTTCCTCGAGTTCTCCTCTGCTCTCCTCACCCCTCTGACCATCTTGTTCGACTCCAATCACTTCAGCTTGACATCCAGGTCTCCAACGGAGAGGCTCTCCTCAAGAAGTACGACCTCAAGGCCAACGACGCCATCCTCGCCGATGAGAAGCACATGTGAGTTCTCGCTCTCTCGTCACACTCATTCATCACGTCTTTGTTCTTTTGGCCCAGCCTCACAACTGACCACTCGACATTTGTTCTGATTTCCCCCCATCTGCAGGCCCATGTATGTCCTTGGTCGATCCGGAAAGGGAATCGTTCGATCTCGCTCACACGTTTCTGCTTGCTCTTTCTCTCAAAAGCTACGACGAGATCACCAAGCAGGACCCCGCTCCTACTTACGTCGCTGGTGGTGCCGCCCAGAACGCTGCTCGAGGTGCTGCCGTGAGTCTTGGTTTCTAGGTTGACTGACCGCTTGCCGAATCGAATCTCGCTGACTTCTTCTGTGTGCTCGCTTCGTCTTCGCAGTACGTCCTCCCTGCTGACTCCGTTGCCTACATCGGAGCCGTTGGAAACGACGACCTTGCCTCCCAGCTCAGGGCTGCCAACGAGAAGGTTCGAGCTGCTTCGGCTCTTGGTTCCGGATGGCAGAACGACTGTGACTGACGCGTGCATCTGAAAACGACCTGCTCTACTTGGGATTGCTACCTTTCAGGAGGGTGTCAAGTCCGCCTACCAGGTCTTTGAGGGCCAGAAGACCGGCGCTTGCGCCGTCGTCATCACTGGACACGACCGGTCCGTCGACTCGCCCGCCTTCTTCGATGTCAGCTCACGCACGTCTGGCATCAGCCATGCTCACTCTGTCTTCATTTTACAGATCCCTCACCACCACCCTCCGAGCCGCCGAGTCTTTCACTCCTGAGCACCTCGCCACTCCCGAGGTCAAGCAGCTCATCGAGGATGCCAAGTTCTTCTACCTTGGAGGGTTCTTCCTCACTCACGGTGTTGAGTCCGCCCTTGAGCTCGCCAAGAAGGCTTCCGGAGCTGGCAAGGTATGTCTACATCTGCCTGTCCCCAGTGGGTACGTCTGAATTTTGAAGCTGACAAAAGGGTATCGTCTTTCGACGGCAATCAGTGCTTCGCCATGAACCTCTCGGCCCCCTTCATCCCTCAATTCTTCAAGGCTCAGATCGACCAGATGATCCCCTTCTGCGACATCGTCATCGGAAACGAGTCCGAGGCCGCTGCCTACGCCGAGTCTCACGGTCTTTCTGTAAGCATGCAGTCCCCATCGGTACCTTGCCCAAGGTTGCATCGATGACTTGACCAAGTCACTCACTCGCCTAACGCGCCTTGCTCTAATCCTTCCTTCAGGCCAGCGACCCCGCCTCCGTCGCCAAGGCTATCGCCGCCTGCCCTAAGCAGAACGCCTCCCGACCCCGACTCGTCGTCATCACCCAGGGTGCCTCGTCGACCATCGTTGCCTCTTCGTCGGCATCTGACTACCCTTCCAACATCCAGACCGGAGAGGAGAACCCCAAGACCTTTGCCGTCAACAAGCTTGAGGACAAGGACATCGTTGACACCAACGGTGCCGGTGACGCCTTCGCTGGTGGTTTCCTTGGTGCCTTTGTCAGCGGCAAGAACTTGAACGAGTGTGTCGAGGCTGGACACAAGATGGGTCAGATGAACGTTGGACAGGTAAGTGGGCGCGAGACCAACCCAACGTCGAGTTTCCGTCTTCCGGAGCTGACCAAGTTCATATCGCTTTTTAGGTCGGACCTGCTTACAAGTTCCCCAAGATCCAGATCCTCTAGATTTCGCATCGCTTCCTTCTCTAGAATGTCTCTTGTTATTTTGTTTCCATCTTCTCTCGTCTTCTCGCATCTTCGTTCTCACATTGCATCCGCTCAACTCGGCACATTTTCAACGCTCTCTCGTCACGTGTATTTCCCGCTTCTTCAGTTCAAACACAAAAAGTCTCGCTGCACAATATGACGATGTTCAACCAATCTTTGATGAGCGTGGACCCCTGATCAGAGGAAGCTGTCCAAACAACCTTTGAGAGAAATTTGCGTTCCTTAGCCCGACTGGTTCACGATCAAAAGCTGGGGCGGAATCACAGAGTGCAGGTTTGACTTTATCGCCTAAGCCCAAACGAACGTCAGGATTGCAAAGATAGATGTCTACTCTCGACATACACAAAGAATGACGATGATTTGCCGGAAATACCAGCGTAAGATGTGTGTCCAGAGATCATTTTTGGCTTCGCGTCCTCAAGGGGGGGGGGGGGGGGGGTTAGTTTCGGATGAGGCACGGCAAACCCTTTTCAAGATCTCATTTGTAGTGTTATCTTTGGTTTCTCTGTTTCTTCTGTTTTCGTTGGTACCCGATAAAGATTCGAGCAAGGCATAGCGTCAAAATGACTGGATAAAGACAAACGAAGGAGCAGAGCAGAAAGAGACAGAGCAAAAAATACAGAAGAAAAGAAGGAAAAAGGACAGAGCCTAGTAGTGACGTTGAGGAGTAGAGGCAGAGACCATTGCCAGCGACCTGTCTCAAATATAGTAAACAGAAACGAAGAGACATCGACGTTCCGTTCGCCGTTAAGGACGACGCACTTCAGGTATCGATGCCATGCTTCGGCAATGTTGTTTGTTTCGGCGCCGAGGTGATAGTGCTGAACCGCATAGCAAACCACAGTATCAGCCAATGGCCAATGACGAAATCGGACACGAAACTCACTCTTCGCCCGAAATCAGCCCAAAACATAGCTCTGGCATTCCATTGTCGATGAAAGTAAGCTCTCCATGCGCCGAAGGCATCCGAGCTCCATTCGTCCTCGACGAGGTGTTGCCAGATGACGAGATAGTCATCGAAGGTTTGCGCTGTCATAAGACGGTAGATACCGTTCGAGACAAAGGCTTTTCTTGCTGACGAGTTGGCCCAGCATCCAGCGAGGCAATCGGGAAACTACAGCGCTCGGTCGGGATCCCTCGTTGGAAGGGTAGAGGCCGTCGTGGCCGGGAGCGATGAAGTTAGCGACGAGTGGAAGATGGACGGGTCTTGGGAGCTGATGAAGTAAGAAGACAATATATGAGCACTTCCATTCTAGCTGAAGTACTCTTCAAGAAGAAGAGCAGAGGGAAGGAAAGAACTCAAGAGAGAGGAGGGGGGGGGGATGAAGAGGGAAGGGATGACTTGAAGAAAAACGGAGCTCACCCTTCCATCTTTGTCGAGCTCCTCCAGATACCTGTTAAGGATCTTGTGGTCGTCCAAGCGAACGCGAAAGTGACTTTTGCCAGGGATCCCTTGCCCACCGATGTCGACCCCGTCCTGAGAGTCGTACTCGATGAGATGGAACTCCTTCGACGCCATCCTCTTCGTCCACGTTTGCTGAGCTTGCTGCTTGTCGGCGAGTCGAAGTTGAACAAACCAGTCCCAGAAGACAGATCAGCTTGTGAGGTTAAACAAGGGGTGTAGCAAGCAGAGGGAGAACGAACCGTTGAGGTAGGAAGAAAGGGAAAAATTTTCAATTTGAGCCTGCAACGTATTAGGCTTCGTGGGCCTGAACGTCGTAAGACCGTGGCTGTCCGTGTAGTCTTGGAGCTTGGACGTCCAATAGTCTGCGATGAAGATGTAGATTGCTGAGTCGCTGTCAGAGGTGCCCGTGCCATCAACGATGTCCGGTTGGGAGAAGGCATGGTGTTCCTCGGCGGGAGGGAGTCGCCCAGGGAAGGAGGGGAGGGAGTTGAGGGTCTCGAGGACGGCTTCGATAGATGAATGACCAGAGTGGTGTTCGAAAAACAGGCTGGCGTAGCCTTGCAAAGAGGAGATCGAGGGGCAGTAGATTTGACCGAGTTGGGTAGATCGAAGCGACCACGACATATCGAGGGGAAGAAGGGGGATGCGAGTGGGTGTTGGTAGGGGGAGGAGTCAGGACATCAGCCAGAAGGGTGAGAACAATGCTCAAAGTCGACTGAGGCCCCGATTGCTGATTTCAAGGGAGGAAGAACGACTTGAAACAACGTCCTTGTCTTTCCCCGCTTTCCCGCGCAGACCAATAGGGGGTCTCTGACAAGGAGCGGTCACCAACTGGTCGGCGCAAAACGAGAGCATTCGAGCACAACGCTCTCCTCTCCCACTTCTTCTTACTCTTTCAAACCTAACATGGTCACCCGGAAGCACAACGCGAGATGGAGCTACGCAGTATCGAGTTCTTGTCTCTTTCTCTCGTTCGAATGCGAGACGGTCACCAGGGAGCACAACGGACGGTTGAGCTAAGAAGCATGAGATTCATGAAGTATGAGATTCATCAAGTAAGCGAGAAAGATCTAAAGAAGGGAAGGCCAAAACAGGAGGAAACAAAGGGGCGAGACTACCGTCCCCTTTAGTTGTCCTTAAGGGCGGGAGCAGTGAGACCCTTGGAGAATCCCTTGGTTCCAGCGTAAAGAGCGGTTTTGCCTGAGGTCAAGGTGATCTCCTCCTCAATTCGCAAGAGACGATTATACTTCGCGACTCGCTCCGATCGACAAGGAGCGCCAGTCTGTGTATTCGAAGAGTATGAAGGGGGAGGGGGAGGGGGAGAGGTTAGCTTGGAAACGGAGAAGTTGAAGTGGGGAAGCAACGAACCTTGATCTGTTGAACGATGTGGATTGTTTACGTGGTTGGTTAGCTCAGAGCTGTAGGAAATACAAGATAAGATAGCAGGACGTACCTGGCCGGTCTTGAGGGCGACAGCGAGGTCGGCGATGAAGGTGTTCTCGGTCTGGAGCGAAGTCGGTCAAATTACCATCAGTTTGAGAACGTGATGCCGTCATCGTCAACAATGCCCAGGACAAGAGCAGAGTTGAAGAAAAACAGGGAAGAAAGGGAGAAGGCCTCACCTCTCCGGATCGGTGCGAGGTCATGACTCCCCACGACGATTGCTGGGAAAGCTGGACGGCGTTGATGGATTCGGTGATGGTACCGATCTGGTTGATCTTGAGGAGGAGACCGTTGCAAGCCTGGAGAGAGCGAGGAGCGCAACGAGCAGAAGTTGAGGGGAAAAGCAAGGTCAGTTCTCGCTCGAACATCGACTCCATCATGGCAGACTGACCTTCTTCTCAATGGCAGTCTTGATTCGCTCGACGTTGGTAACGGTCAAGTCGTCTCCGACAACCTGGGACTTGGTGTCCTTGGTGAGGTGGGTCCACGACTCCCAGTCGTCCTGGTCGAAGGGGTCCTCAATCGAGATGATGGGGTACTTGGCAACCATCTCGTTGTACTGAGCAGCGAGCTCAGCTCCGGTGATCCACTTGGAGGGGTCCGAGTTGGGGTTCTTGAAGTCGAGGTCGCTGAAGGAGACGAAATCAAACTGACGGTCAGCCCATTGAATTCGACTTACTCAGATCACAGACAGGCTAAGATAGTCCAAGCACTCACTACTTGCCGTCCTTGAAGAACTCGGACGAGGCAACGTCGAGGGCGATGGAGATCTTGCCGGTGTAGCCAGCCTTCTCGATGGCCTCAACGAGGAGGTCGAGGGACTCGGTGGCACCGGAGACGTTGGGGGCAAATCCTCCCTCGTCTCCGACGTTAGTGGCGTCGATTCCGTACTTGGTGTTGATGACCTTCTTGAGGTTGTGGTAGACCTCAGATCCAAGCTTCATGGCCTCGGTGAACGAGCTGTCGGGTTCAAGTTGGGGAGAATCGATCAGCTGGACACTCAAAAGGCCAAAGATTGATGACGGGAATCAACTCACGAGGCACCA
This sequence comes from Udeniomyces megalosporus, assembly GCA_039545415.1. Taxonomy (NCBI): domain Eukaryota; kingdom Fungi; phylum Basidiomycota; class Tremellomycetes; order Cystofilobasidiales; family Mrakiaceae; genus Udeniomyces; species Udeniomyces megalosporus. The sequence continues at coordinate 675,444 of BCKM01000013.1, read as the reverse complement.
GTGGGGACAATCATGAACTCCTGGAAAGCGAGGGCGTTTCCGGCGTGGGATCCTCCGTTGATGACGTTGAAGCAAGGGGCGGGGAGGACGTAGGGGGCCTTGACGCCAGCAAGCTCAGCAAGGTGCTGGTAGAGAGGGACACCCTGCAGTTATTAGGCGTCATATGAACATCTGTCAGCAGCTGCTAGGGGTTACGAGCGTGGAAGTACAAGGGACGAAGGAGAGGACACCGGAGGAGGGAATACGAACCTTGGCAGCGGCACCGGCCTCAGAGACGGCCATTGAGACACCGAGGATGGCGTTGGCTCCGAGCTTACCCTTGTTGGGGGTCTAGGTACATTGATTGAGGAACGAGGGCAGAGGAGATGAGCGACAGGCCGTACAACGACCGAGAAGATGAAAGCAAGAAACGTACTCCGTCCTCCTTGCAGAGAAGCTCATCAATCTCCTTCTGCTGGGTGACATCAAGACCGGACTTGATGAGAGCGGGTCCGAGGATCTCGTTGACGTTCTTGACGGCCTTGGAGACACCTGAGATGAGACGATAGGAGTAGGAAGGAAGAGAAAGTAGAAGGAAGATGTCAGCCAAAACACGTTCAAAGGGAAGATGACTCCTCCCCAACGCGAAAAGAGAGGATCAACCTACCCTTGCCCATGTACTCGGACTTGACTCCGTCTCGGAGTTCGACAGCCTCGTGGACACCAGTGGAGGCACCTGAGGGAACGGCAGCGGTGAACTTGGAGTTTCCCTGTTAAGACGAAAGAGCAGAAGAGGATGGGTCAGTCGAATCCTTTTTCGGGCTTTGCCTTGTCCTCTGAGGGATTGAGAGCGAGAGGCTTGAGGAACGCTTACAGTGTAGAGGTCGACCTCAACGGTGGGGTTTCCTCGAGAGTCGAAGATCTAGAAAGATGAGGAATAGGATGAGGAAAAAAGACGAGAGAGATGGAAGACCAAGGAAGCAAAAGTCGAAAAGACAGTAAGTGAGTATGGCTCTCGATGGAAATTGTATGAAGAGACGGCGAGATGAGACTGCGTACGGATCGGGCGAAGACCTTGGTAACGGAAGGCATGGTTGTGGGAGATTCGAGGGATGGGGTGAAGAGAGGGAGAGAGTGGGGGTTGGAGTTTTGGTGGGCCAGAGTGAAAGGAGAGAGGACTTTGGCCCAGTGGGAAATCACATCGCGTGATAAGACTTTTCGTTCGCATATATCCACATGTCGATTCACAAAGCTCACCATCGCACGATACCACCCAAGTCTACAGTCTAACCTGCACTATTTAATCCATTGAGAGACCATTTCAACTAACGTCTATCCCACTCTCATCTTCTAGTCTATCCGATCACGTTTGGTCACCTTGCTCTTACTTATGGTCTAGCTCAAGGTGATTTACAGCTCCACCCACCCGAATCGAGATGGTTTGCAAAATATCCTGTTAAAACAAAGACAACGTGACGTCGACTGCCCCTGTCAATGCCCTTCCCTTGAACGGGCCTCCGGCATTCAACCACCTTGTGATATACCCCCTTCCTCTGTCTTTTGATATCTCAACAACTGCATTCACACTACCCCTGTCCCATTCCCTCACCTGTATGTCACGTGTTCCCACGAGTGTGATCCGCCCTAGAGTCCTCGAGATCTATCTCACAATCCAAAAATCACGGACCCATCCCCTCGCGAGATCTTCATTCCATCGTCCAAGGACATCCCATCACTGACCACTGTAGGATTGTTCCAACAACAGAGCATATACCCACTTACAGCCCCCTGGAGATGGCTGGCCTCTCCCACGTTTCCCCTCCCGCTTTCTTCACCAGCTTCCAACCTCTTGCCGCCCCCCGCGAGCCTTCGACGACGAATCTACCCGGGAGACATCCTACTACTTCCAGCAACTTCGAACAGCCTCCCAGCTGCCAGTCAGGATTCGTTGTCGAAGCTGGAAGGCGAGACGTCCAGGGCACCAAGCCTACCAGTCAAGATTCCGACATAGGAGGGCCGGGCCCAGGAGTCGAAGCCGGACCAAGCCCTCAAGCCATCTACCAGAATCGACCACAGCAGATCGATGTCAGGAGGAATACGTCCAGTCAAACGTCGAGCTATGTCAGGCCCTTGCCTGCCGCCGGCCAACCCCGTTCAGCCGACTATCAAACAGAACATGGTTCGTCCATTCATGCATCTCACCCGATATGTTCCTTCAATGCGCATATATATCCCTCCTACGTGATCCTCACACCTTCCATAGCGGGCACCACGTCCAAAAATCTCATAGTGCCGTCTTCCTTTCCTCCCGCAGCAGTCTCCTCCCAGCCGACAAAGCTCGGGGACGACACAAACTCCGACATGGACGATGATCGCAGAGCCTCGGTTGGAACGTTCGGAAAATTTCCCAAATCGTCTGGTCTCACTCTTCGGGATCTAGCAAATATGGTGGACGACGATGAACCTCGAGAGACAACCACTTCGCCAGAAGACCTCATTCGACAACTCGGCACTCTCTCGACTCTCCCGCACTTTGTTCAACAAATTTCCACCAATCCTAGCTTTCCCGATACCCATCAAGCTGTTTACAGATCCGCGCTGCCTCATCGCCAGCCAGAACCCTTTCGATCTCTTTCGCCCTCCCGAGTCTCGATCCAGACATATCCCTCCTATGCGTCCTCGCAATCGGGCATCATCGTACCCACTCCCATCGCTCCAGAAATTCTCGCTAATGAATCCTCAATGCTCGACCTCGACCCGGATTCGGACGAAGTTGACGAGTACGGGGATGGCGATGATGGCAACGACGACTTTATCCTGTTGGGCGCCGAATGGAAGACGAGTGACTTTGATCCAGTCGCAGAACACCACAACCGAGGCCAAAGAGGGCTGAGCACCGTCACAGAGTTGACGGAGGAGAGTAGTCTGCATCGCGGCAGTGTGAATGTCGACGTGGACGATCCTTGGGGACGGCGGAGAGATAGCAAGCTCGACAGGGTAGGTGCACATGACCTTCACTCCGACACTAGTCGGCGGTGATGATGACCAAAAGGCTGACGGACATTCTTGTAATTGGCAGCTTCTAGGCCCAGGCGCTCATCAGGCCTCATCCACCTCCGATACCTTTGCCGACGTCGTATCTGGTCCGGGAGTCATCCCTCGCCTGTCCTCGGGTGTAGATCTCGACTTCTTGCTCGGTTCAGACTCTGATGAAGATGGCCTCCATCCAGACGATACCCATCAAGATGTCGACCAGGGATACAGGGAGTCTCAAGAGTTCCTTGTAACCGACTTCCCGAACCGTAGTCCACCCGCCTCAACAAGAGACAAACCAAGGTCGCGAGGATTCTCTGCTCCATTCGATAACGGCTTTTCTCAGGATACACCTCATCGAAACCTATCATCCATACTGTCTCCAGCCCCATTCTCGAACCTCCCCCGTCCACAGCCACCTCCAGCCCTATCCACCAACACACTTTCTGTCGAGGAACGAGCTGTGCTTCTACGACGAGCCAAGAAGCTCGAACATCTGCTTGGATCAACTCTCAACGAAACCATCGTCGCCGACGCCCTCCGATCTACGCCAGCTTTCCGCCCTCCTCATATCCGACGAGCGTCCGATCCAGAGAGTTTACTCCTGTCGCCTGACCGAAGACAAAGCTCTCTCTTCCGTAGCACCACAGAAGCTGAGACTGAGATGTGGAGAGTCAGACAGGAGGGATTGGAGATCGCCAGATTGAGGGACAGGGCGGAGAAACTCACGTCCGGTGGAGGGAAGAGATCAGGTTTGACACTCAACCTACTTGGCTTCAAGACCAATAAGGGTGTCAGTTTGTCTTCCGAAAGGCTCAACATGCCTCTTCTTGGACGAGGAAACTCCTCACCTGGTTCTCCTAGCGACCGTATATTCCAACGAAGTCATCACATTCGTCACTCTGTCTCATCGCCCGACGATTCGAGGCTCTTTGCCGAGCATAATCCTACCTCGCCTATCATTCTTCAACCCCACCATCTCCATCCCGCGCATCAACGTCGCGTTCTAGATGCTTCTCACCTCAATGGCGCTGGCGCCTCGACCTTGTCTCTCCCTTCAACAATCGGATCGACTCACCTCGAAGACGACCCATCGATTTCTTCTCTCATCTCACCCGAGAAGCCAGATTCTGCGACGACGACCAAACGACTCAGGCGAGACCGATTGACCAAGATTCATCATCTCCTCGGGGCTATGGTTCCTCCAGAACACGTCTTCGCCTCTGAGCCTGGTGGAGGTCCTTGGTTGGAGAGTGGTGGATCGATACCAACGAGCAAACACGCGCTCAGCGAGTCTTTCCTCAATTTTGGAGGAGATGAAAAGGTTGAAAAAGGTGGAGGTAGTTCAGGAGGGGTTTTGGGTAGTGCATGGAAGGAAAAGATTAGGTTCACTAGGGAACGAAGAGCAGGGGCCGAAAGGGCCTCCTCGTTGGGAGGTAATCGAAAACAGTTCGGTTCAGACGTAGGACTCGGGGATCAGATGTCGTTCCTCGCATTGGACGATGAGGTCAATGGATCAAAGGAGTGCTCGACGGGTAAAGCAAAGAGGAGTAATGTGAAGAGAGGTCAAAAGCTTAGTAGCGTAAGTCGATACGAATCGTCATCTACGATCTGAGCTGATTCGAGATGAAGATCGGTGACTACCCTTCAGATCTTTGGAGATAACCCTCCGACCAAACTCTATAGATCAGCGACCATCGCCCCTTCAAGCTCCTCTGGATCCCAATCTCATCCTTCCCTCTATGCCAACCCGCTCGCATCTTCGACTTCCCTCACCGTCGATACTTATCGTCGATCCATCAATAACCTCGAGCGGTTGATTCGAACGAACGACTCCTCTACCCTCGAACCCATCTTGACAGATTCAGCAGCGGATGAGGTTCCCATCGTATCACCATCTCCTATGAAGCAGTCATCATCGCCCATCAAGACGCCCGAGATGACATCCCGACCTCTTCCTCGTCAAGACCATCACCACCGTTCTCTCCTCACCCAAGCTACGCTGGATTCACCCGACTCTCCTCAATCCCCAGCAAACGAGACGACTCCATCCGCACCTACTGCATTCCAAACCCGTCGACGAACCGCAAACAAGCTCTCTCGATTCTTTGGATCAAACTCGGTCTCCTTCTTTGAGGAAGCCTTGAGGAGTCTCGAGGCAGGGGTTAGGGAAGAAAGAGAGAGGGGGACGTTGATGAAGGACGAGGAAAGAGGCTTGTTGTCGAGTTTGGGGGAATTGAGGAGACGCGTCACGAGCGATGTAAGAGCCGAGGAAGAGGGGCAGGCGTGCGGAGTAAGATGGGAATAGATGTCTCCAACGAGGGAAAGACAGGCTGCTGTCGGGTTCAGGATTTATTCTCTTCGTCAGCTCCACCACCTGCCTCTGGACAGTGAAACTGAAGTGGATTAACGTGATCAGCAAGCAAAAGCATAGCGTCAAACGGCTCTGTCATCGGCCTGGTTCCATCGAGACGCAAAGCAGCAAAAAGTCGTGATTTTCATAGTTTCTGTTCGTGACAACCCGAGTGAATCATGTTGGGGTGGGTTGGTATGTTTATGCCGATTCAGGTCCCTCTCCTCCTGGGACGAGCTACAAGTGTGTCGCGAGGTTCAGCGTTGATCAGCGTTTCGGTCGAGAGCGAGAGTATGAGAAGAGCAGGCCGTGGAGAGAGAGAGAGAGAGCGCGAGAAATGGGACCAACGATGGCTATATTGCTTCCGTTCAGTAGAGTTTGGTTAAGTGAGGTAGTGGTTCGTCCTTCCGATGTTGAGTGGCTGGGTTCAAAGACAGGGAAGGGAACGAGAAGCGTTCAACGATCTAAGCTTAGACAAAGCACGTTTCTCAAGGTTGCTCACTATTCAGTCACATCCTCGAGAACCATGTCTGTTGAGTCGATTTAATTGGAGGGATATAAGAAACTGGTTTAGCTACGAGTACGAACGAAGGGACACTTGAACGAAGCAAACGACGACACGAGACGATACTCACTAACGTAGTCGTCGAAGCCCGTCAGTGTACCGACAAACTCCCTGTCGCCCTTCCTACAAGTCAAGATGGATTCAGGTCGTGTTGGGTTGAGATAGAAGACGGTGTTGGAGAGGTGAAAGACAGGAAGGGAGCAAGGAGGCTAAGGATGGGACTAACATGACGACCCAGATCTTTGAACCGATGCAACGGTCGATGAGCTCTGATTTTGGATGGGGACTTGATTAGATTGATTGTGTGGGACTTGGGTATCTAGGACTGGACGCACCGAGAGGCAGAATTTGGGAAGCCATCGTGTTGGTGGTCGTTTGGGTGTCTCATTGTCGCTCCTCTCCTCGTCTCTCCCCCACCCAAGCTGCTGCCTCTTGAGCCTCTTTTCGCCCAGCATTCACGCTTCCTCATCCACATCCACATCCAATACACCAACCCATACTTGATCTTGTCCCTTAGATTATTAACCCGTACATGTCACAACCAGATCTCACCGAAGTCCAGAGCGTACAGCCTGATCCAACTACTCAAGTCCGTCATCTCTCTCCTACCTCACATTCTAGCCTCGATGCCCTTAAGCCTCAACTTGTTTCCACTCTCCATTAGGACGATTTCTCCGATGACGAACCTGACTCGGAGGAGGAGTACGACCAGGAGGAGGTCCAACAGGGACCACAAGCTGGTGATTATAGCCAAGACGAAGAAGAAGATGGCGATGACGATGTTAGTTCATCTTTCCCTCTCCCTCTCTCTTCCCTTTTCCGTTTCGCACGTGAATCGAATCATCCTCCGTTCTGACAAGATCATGTCCGTCGTTTCCACCCAGAGCCAAGATGATGATGACCAAGATGACGATGACGAGGAACTGGATCGACTCTACCCTAGCGAAGAGGCCAGCTTGAAGCGTCCCTTCCCCGGCGAGGAGAGTGAAGACGACGACGACGACGATGAGAATCAAAGGGAAAATATCCAGTACGAAGGCAAGAGCAGCGACGATGACGGGTCTGAGGACGAGGATCAGGATCAAGACGAGGATCAAGAACGAGCCGAGGAGCAGGTACCCTACAAGAAGGTCAAGGTCGCTTGAAGTCAGGAAGCGCCTGGGGTCCGTTGGATGTGGTGTGCAAGCGAGGGAGAGTGAGGAAAGATTTTTGTAGGGCTAGGTATCGTTCCATCCTATCCGATTAGTCGATTCGTTTTGGATCGAGTGTGCTCTGTCCTGTTTCGTGTATGCATGTACTGCTTGTCAAATCTCCTTCCAACTCCCGACCCAAACTAACCCTGGCGAGCAGCCAACCTATCGCACGAGTGGCAAACCGAACGAGCGTCTCGTCATCAGTGACGTGGTTAGCACAGTGGATCAGCATGATTGGCAAGATGACCCGTGATTCCCAAGAGGTCGTCATGACATAGTATCCCGCCGGCCAACACTTAGATGTAGGTCTCGTAAGCGAGGGGAGCAACGGTCTGGGGAGCGTTACCCTTGAGGGAGAGGTGGTGAGCCTCTCGGGGCTGAGCAGGGATTCGCTTGAGCTGGACCTTCTCTGTACTCGAGGAAAAGCGAGAGGGATGCGAGAGCCGTCAGAGTTTGCGGCAGATATAAGCGACTGGTCGAGAAGAAACGATGGTTTACGAACCTCCCTTCTCCTTGGCCTCCTTCTTGAGGGCAGCGTTCCTCTTAACTCGGGCAACGAACTCCTGTCGGCACTTGGAGTGCTTGACGTGCTCGATTCGGAGGTTGACTCGCTTCTCCATGTATCGGTTTCCGACAACCTTGAAGACGATGACTCCAACACCTCGGGGAGAGACGTTGTAGACAACACCGGTCTTACCGTGGTAGAACTACATGTGGTTTGATTGATCGTATAGTTCAGGTGTGGGGTGGGTGATGTGAATGCCAAGGATGGTTTGAGAGTGAGGATACAACGTTCGAGGACGAAAAGTAGCGTTCGATGGAGTCGGGACCAATGGTACATAGGTAGAACGAGAAGCAGAATGATCAGCGCCGAGATCCATGCGAAAGTAGGAGAAGCGAAACGCAACGAACCTTATGGGGCATACCCTTCTGCTCAGCGGCGTTGGCCTTGATGTCAACGATGTCTCCAACCTTGTAGGTGGTCAGGTAGGTGGACATAGGGATCACTCCCTTGTCTGTCGATTTTCATGAGCGAGGAGTGTCGACATCAGCTGGCGGCGCTCGAGCAAGGATCTGGGAGAGGTCAAGCAAACGTACTCCTGAAGTCCCTGGAGAACATGTGACGCGTTCGCGCTCGGTAACCGAAAGAGTGAGGCATCTTGAGGAAGCTGAGAGACGAGAGTGTGGAGGGCGACGGAAAGTGGCGAGCGAGACAGGAAGAGGAAGGGAGGGAGAAGCAGGTCAGGTTTGGGGAGACAGAGGAGGAGGGCGCCAGGCCGGAATTTTGGGCAGAGGCAAAAGAGGCATCAAGGCGAGCAGCGGCGAGGGAACAGCAGTATCGATCGAGGTGCTAGCGAGTCGTCTGTCATGTCGATGAGATAACGAAGTGGTTTATGGAGCCGCGAGTGGTTGGGAAGGGTAAGAGGAGGGGAGGGATCGGTGTCAAGTTGGGGGTTGGTGTGATTTCCCTCTTTTCCTGCTGTTCCCTCTGGACTTGTCGTTTATGCTGTATGAATTCGAGCTGTCGAAGGGGATATAGTATGCACGCCTGATGCCTCTGTCCAGCCTGTGGAGCAGGAAGGGCTACGAACTTTTTGTCGGGGTCGGGTCCAAAAGGTGTTCCTACGAAGGGGCGAAGAGGGGAGGAGGGTTCGAAGGTTTGAGAGAGTCTCAGCGCTGCCACCTCGATATGTAACTCGACCTCCCTTTCTCTCTCTCTCTCCTTTGCCCTCCCTCCCCATCACTCTCATCTTCACTCACCCCAGCCACTACCACCACCTCATTATCGCCCCGCGAAAATTGGCCCCGTCCTTCTCTCATTTCTTCTCCAACCTAGCCTCGAGACACCTTCCCTGTTCCGTCTGCCTGATTATCATTGCTCTTCCGTCTATTCTCATTCTCCTGCACTAAGCCGATGGACTCCATGACCCTGTCTTTGACTCTATCATGTCGCCCCTATACAATTTCGTTTCTGCTCGACAGACGCAGAAGCCAATCTCACTCGTCATCTCGTTCCCTTTCCTCGCAATCCCAATCCGTTAGCGACTCTTGTCAGGGTATCAACAGAATGAGGACAGTCGATTCGCCCATCATGGATACTTGGAGAAAGACATCGGCTTGTGTTGCACGCATGCTCCTCAAAATCTCGTCGGTCCGGTCCGACTGATTCGAGCAGGAATCATCTAGGCAGCAGGAATATGATATCTCCAAGTCCGCATGGTCGATGGGATGTCACTCCTGTCGCAGCTGTGATGGACGTCCGAAGGTGTTGCAGCAAGAAAGGTCAAGGGAGAAAAGACGTCGTCTATGATCTCGAGGCAAGGGAGGCGAGACAAGAGGAACCAGATATAGAACCGATACACAGGGCCTGGCCTGACCCAGTGAATGAAATAACTAGTTGATGCATCAATCATGGAGATGAAAGGTTGGACAAGACAAAACGGGAAGAGCCCGAAAGAGACCCGAGGTGGTTGAATCGTGACGATTTCGTTTGTCACGCTTTTGGGCGAAATTCCAAGTCTCTCTCGTCCTCTCAGTTTTTGATCGCCTTCCTTCGTTCGCCCCTCGTACGTCAAGAATGCCTCGGTTGGTACACCTCTCCTCGTCTTGGATGCCGTGTCCGCCTACCTCTAGTCCTACGACCTAACACTCTCGTCCTCCTTCCCCTTGTGCAGAGCTCCCCGAAACCACTCCAAGAGTTCGTTTTCGATGCCTGCACAATCCCCTCCTTTCTCAAGTCTTCATGACTTGAAGGAGTAAACATGACTTTGAATAGTCCGAGCAGGCTTGCTTACAATACTGGTCCACCTTTGTGTCCTTTTAATCACGTCTATCAGCCTACAAGGTTCCTCGACGACCCTTCGAGTCCGCTCGACTCGATGCCGAGCTCAAGGTGAGATTTCCCTTCTCGTTCTTTCCGTGCGACTCGTCTCGTCTTCTTTTCTACCTGCCTCTTCCAGCCTCACCTGCTCCTGCCATCGTCTTATCCGCATCTGCGCCCTGATTCTATCGTCTATGCAAACCTGTACTCATTCTCACTCTCCTCTCGCACCAACCGCTTCCCTTCAACCTGTGCTTGCGTGCCATCCACTGTCATTCAGCTCGCCGGAGAGTACGGACTCAGGAACAAGAGGGAGATCTGGCGAATTCAGCTCACCCTCTCCAAGATCCGACGAGCCGCCCGAGAGCTTCTCAAGCTCGACGCCAAGGACCCCAAGAGGCTTTTCGAGGTTCGTAGGCCTCACTTTTGATCTCGCTCAACGTCCCTTCCCTCGGCACGCACTCAACCTTCCTTCTCACTGGGCTCCTCCTCACTCAGGGTAACGCCCTCATTCGACGATTGGTCCGAATCGGTGTCCTTGACGAGACCCGATTGAGGCTCGATTACGTTCTTGCCCTCAAGACCGAGGACTTCATGGAGCGACGACTCCAGACCCAGGTCTTCAAGTCCGGTCTTGCCAAGTCCATCCACCACGCCCGAGTCCTCATCAGGCAGCGAGTGAGTTTTCCTTTTCCCTTCACTTGCGCTAGAATCTGCCGCTTAGTCTCTGGCTATCCGCTGATTGCTCCACTTTCTTCCCTTGTCTCCTTCAGCACATCCGAGTCGGCAAGCAGATCGTCAACGTTCCTTCGTTCGTCGTTCGACTTGACTCGCAGAAGCACATCGACTTTGCCCTCACTTCGCCCTTCGGTGGAGCCCGAGCTGGACGAGTCAAGCGAAAGCGTGCTAAGGCCGCCGCTGGTGCCGAGGGAGGTGACGAGGAGGAGGCCGAGGACGACGAGTAAACCAAACCTGCTTCTTATATGCATGGTTAATTTTACCGAAACTTGATCAAATTGAAATAACTTGACTCCACTCTGACCTTGCAAACCCTTGACCTCCCACTCGTATCGCCCATCGCGTCTGAATCCTTTCGTCCATTCTGTTTTCTACATCTGACCCGCTTCTACTCTCACCCAAAAGCTCAAACCTATGTCCAACTCGCTCGCCGCTCAGCGAGCTCGCCGAAAGAAACTCGTCGCTCTTCAATCTGAATATGAATCCCTCCAAGCAAGATTCGCTGAATGCCTTGATCTTGATTCCAACGTCGTAAACTCATCGTCCTCGTCTTCGTCAATCCCGCCTGACGTATCTACTCGTTCGGTGAACATCGCTTCAAAAGAATCAAAAATTGATAGGGATGCCAAAGAACTCGTTGATCGACACATCAAATCGTTACATACTTACAATGAGGTTAAAGACGCTGTAGAGGTACGTACCATATATGCCCCCCCCCCCC
>BCKM01000013.1:625924-663540 GCA_039545415.1 Udeniomyces megalosporus | reverse complement strand
GGGAATTTGACGTGGATACTCGGGTGAATTGTGATGGATGGGTCTGATCATATAGGGGGATGGCAAGTATGAGAGAAAGAGATATCGAGAGATCAAGACGCAAGCACTGGTTTCACGATATTTCACTCGAAAGCTACAACGTGGGCATATATCATTTACAGCTCCTTGAGAGTCTTCTCGATCGCCGAGAGTAGAACCTTCATCTCTGTCTCTCCAAAGATAAGCATTGGTCGTAATCGAATCTAGGGAGATGAACCAACAGCCCGAGTCAGCATCGGCTAATAATCGAGACGTCCCACGAGGAATCATCCTCTCGTGGTCGCGACGTCACACTCACCGATCTCTCACCGCATCCACCCATAAGTACACCCAAAGCTCTCATCTTTGAGACAAATCTGTTCCTCATCTCTGGCGATTCAAGGTCCCAAGCGATGAACGTTCCCCTTCCCTTCCCTCGAAGGCCCGAGATGAGATGGGCGTTTGGAGAAGAAGTGAAGATGTCGTCGAGGGAGGAGAAGAGTTGGGAACCGATCTGGGAGGTGTGAGAAAGGAGGGAGTGGGTATCGATGTATTCGATGATGGTCTTGGCTTGGAGGCTACACGCGAGGGACGTGAAAGACGAGGATGAACTTGGTGAGCGATCAATCGGGGAACACACGATGCGTGCTCCTGAGAGTGGACCTACGTCGAAGTTCTGTGGATCATCGACCGATAAGCAAGGCACGATCGTCAGCTTCGACCGTTTGTCCAAGTGCGAACAATCAAGTACGCACGGGTTTCCCATCCAGGTATTGTAGTTTCTGTAACCTTCAGTCGGTCTGGTCTCCTTTCGATGGAAGAAGCCGGCGGCTTGAGCCTTTTTGGAGAAAGAGACAAAGTCGGGGAACTCGTCTTGACCCTCGGTCAATCCCCAGTGTTCGTGAGCCCAGAAGGACCCAGTAGCACCGAAGCCCGTTTGCACTAGAGAGACGGGTCATGAGTCAGAGTTATGCGAAGGGCTAGTCGTAAGAGCATCGAAACATCAAGGGCTGCGACAATTACTTGCCTTCGTCAACGATAAAGTATGCACCGTGCCGATGAGCGATCTTGATGAGCTCCTTGAAGAAGGAAGGCGAGGCGTGCTTGTCTCCACCCTCGGAGAGAATCGGCTCGATGATGACCTGACAGAGGAAGATTCGCTCTACTTGTCAGCACAAAGCCAGGTAGGGTTGCACAGTCCCCATAGGTGACAAACAGGAGAGGATGACGAACAGCAGCGACAGGACTCTTGTTCCTCCAATCTTTGATGATGGCTTCGTAAACCTTCAGGCACTCCAGCTCCTCTGCCTCGTTCTCCTTCTCGTACTTTTCCAAAGGGTACTTCAGGGTGGGGAAGGGCGATACGGGCCAATCGAAAGCAGGGATATCGAGCTTGTGAATCGACTTTGATCGGGTGGCAGAGAGAGAACCAAAGAGTCGACCGTGGAAGGCAGAGGTGAAAGAGAGGATGGAAAGTTGAGGAGAGCCAGGAAGTTGGTTGAGCATGCAGGATTCTGAATGGATTATAAGCGGAGCCCACATTTTAGTTACTGTTGAGATGGGTTTTAAAATCGTAGAGGAAACTTACCCATCTCTTCGGCGGTGAAGGCGATGGAGTTTTTGGCAGCAGACCGCTCGCGTGCTCGGTAAGCCATGAATGCAGCCTGTTGGATCGTCATCAGCCGGCGTTAGCGTATGCCTGCAGACTGATCGAACGATTTGCGTACCTTGAAAGCATTCTCTGAAGAAGGGCATAGACGAGGCGTCAGGTGATCTGACCCTCACCGAGAATCGAGGAAAAGTTCAGACCGACCATTTGCACTTGAGCCACACAACGTGGTGACGATCTGATCGAGGCCTCCCTTAGGTTGAACCTTCATCAGGCCGTCTTGGAGCATACGATAGAAGGACTTAGTTGGGAACGATCCTAGCGCAGGCCGGTTGGAAGCGGCAACCTGGAACTCGCGCTGGTGTTTCGAGAAAGCACAAAGGGAGAGGAACTCTTTAGCGACTACACTAGGTTCTGGGATAGCAAATCGCGTGTGCGCCAAGCGATCAGTATGGGACGAACCGTAGTCGTAAGCGCAAGCAGTTCCGGGTTGTTGTAGCCGATAGCGATTGAGGCGATTTGCTGAGACCCGATGAGGAGAGATTGATAAGGACTTGTACGGTGACACTATCTGGTGAGATCAAACACACGTACAGCAAAGACATCAAGGTGAGTGTTTCCATCTGCATCGACGATGTAGTTTCCGTTGGAAGCCTCGTAGTCGACGACGGATTGATACGTCCTCGGATCGATGATCTGGTCGAGCTCAGCCATCTGTCGGATTGATATGATGTCAAGCACTTGGTGGTGAGCGATGTCGGATGAACGAGGCGAGCCAAGACGTGCGCACCAATCTTTTGGCCTCTGGCCCTGGTTGCTCCTTAGTGAGGATGTTGGGACCTTGAGGCTGAAGGGGAAAGAACTCTGATGCCGAGTATGAAGTCGAGGTAGCGGTGGGCATGCTGGCTGGCAAGAGTAGGTGTGTGGGGACGAGCGAGGATGATCAGGGAGGCGGTGGTTTCTATTCAGGATGGGAAGAACGGAAGAGGCCCGATTATCGATTCGTTTGGCCGAGCATCGTCCCGCGGCGAAGGGGACAGTATCCATTCTTATCAGTGTTTCTCACTGGGGACCGGGTCCAACGGGCTGAATTAATTCCAGGCGAACATTGGCAGCAGAGTTGAAATCATCGTCTATAGTACAACAACCGATGGCCGCTCCGTCGGTCCCCCAACATCCCTCCCGGCCTTACCCACGCCTACTCCGAGCCAAAGCACCTTCAACCCACCATTACACACCCGCCATCCCGAATACGCCCGTGGCATCCCTCGCCTTTGCAACGTCGCTGGCCGACATCTTGCTCTTCTCCCCTCGGAGGACAGTTTCCCAGAACTCTTCAGCATCCGACCCGACGAGGAATCTGGCCTGAGCAAACGCGTACAGATCGACCCAGAATTGTGGCGTGAGAACATCATGGTAGTGGCTCGAGGTTGTGGAGTTGAGGGTAGTGGTTTGGGTAGTATTGATGGGCATAGGTGTCTGTTCGGATGAGGAGGGCATCGACAGAGTCAAGGATGGGATCGAGGCGGGCGAGGTAGGGTCAGAGGGAGGGGTCTCAGATGGGATTGATGAGGATGAGGCCGTTCGGGTGTGCGATTGTCCCGGCGCTCTCGTAGCAGCAGCGTCGGTAGAGAGTGCCGAGCTCGATGGCGACCGTGTCACCTCGGGCGTCCAGCCCGCTTTGACCATCAGGGTGAGAGTGACGCCGTCGACGATGCCATCGTACTCTTTCACGAGCTTGTTATCGGCCAGAGCTTTACCCTTGAGTAGGAGTCGCTGGACGTCTGGCGGAGGTGCGTTTGGGTTCGAAGAAGAAAGAGCGGCCTTGAGGGTCGAGATGGGTTCCGAGATGGAGACGGAATCGAGGGTGTAAGTGAGAGGAGGCTTGAGGCATTTGATGGTCATGGTGATGGTTTCTGAGGTCGTTATGTGCAATCAGATGGAAGCAGGAAACGAGCAGACGAGGTGCTTCCGTCAGCATGATTGACTTGTGTCGTCAGCTTCGATGGAGCGCACCTTTTGCAGGGATGCTCTCGCCAATGGCCTTCTGCTCTTGGATCTCAGGGACGGGAATCTGGCAGATTGAGGAGACATATCAGCGTGGGGGTTTGTGAAGTAGCTTCCTTGATAGCTCCCTATCGGCTCAGAACATGATGGAACCCGAAGATAGCCGGTGTGGTGAGTCCGTAGTGCCAGCACAAGCGGGCTCATGTCTAGGCTTGGACTAGGGCGGCTGAGGAATCAAACTGTACGGGATTCACTTACCCCGACAAGGGCTGGCTTCCTTGTCTTGTTCTCCTCGGGAGTAGCAAAGTCGTTTGAGAAGTTGATGGGACGGTTCGCGAGCTTGTCGAGGTGACCCTTGACGAACTCGAGCTCATCCTGCTGAGCTTGGGAGAGAGAAGATGACATGGAATTTGAGGTGAGTGGAGTGGTTCGAGGAGGGTGAGATGAGGTAAGATCGTTGTTGACGAGGCAGGTTGAAGAGAGAAGTGGGAGGGAGGGACTTGGAGTCATGATTCATGACGCCAGACGAACCATGATTCCATACCTCCCATCCTCCACCTTGACACCATATTGACAACAGACAGTCCAGAAAAGATGGCCCCAACTTACTCAACCCCATTGACTCGCACGAGAATCAGACCACAGAACCATCTTCCCCGCCTCGCTGATAGAGCAACCTCCATACCACTATACTCATCAGCTATCGCTACCGTTCAAGAGTCAGCAGATAAATCGTTTCGAACGCTAACCCACCAAGATACTCATCTATCCAGTAGCCATCCATCGACCGCCCTTGACATTCAAAAACCGGGCTCGGGACCAAATAACCCCCTCAACCCCTGTCCTTTCTCAATCTATTCTCCCCTTTACTTTAGATGATCGGGTCCCTTGTCCAGTCGTCCCAACGCTCACTCTCCATCCATTCAAGTCGTTCTTCACTTGGTACTCGCCTCCCGAACCACCTCGCGTCGTGAGTTGACCATCTATGTACGCACTCGCTCAATCCTCCCCTCGGTGGCCTTGAGAGGTTTTCGCCACAAGGTCAGACGGGCTCAAGTAGGGCTTGCTTTGTCTCACCAAGTACACACATCGACATACTCTCCTTCCGTCGCCTCAGCCGTCTTCGCGCCATGCCAATCTCACTCACCAAACGCTCTCGACCAACCCCCCTGCTCCTCACTAATCCACATGTATCGTGAGCATGTCGTCTTGCTTCGCAGGCTTGGGAGTTACGGCACCCTGCTGATGGCAAATCGTGTGAACCCCCTCCTTCCTCTCAGCGGCCAACGTTCTATCCCAAAACACCAGCTACCCGAGCCTCCATTGCGAGTCCACATTCCATCCTCTGTCCTCACCAACACCACACGGGCTCGATCATCCTCATCGGCGACTGCCTCTCCGGTAGATGAGATCCATATGGGCAAGCTTTGGTACGAGATCCGCCCGGTACACAAACCTGCCACAAGCCATCCTGACCGACAGGTGATTCAGACGCCTCTGAGGGTGACGATCAGGCAGTGAATATTTGGCGCATCAACAAGGGGAGTGGAGGGCCCTAAGGGTTATAAATGACTCGGCAACGGAGAAGGATTGGCTGCGAATTGAGCGGGGTTGATCCGGACTTGAGAGCTCATGGACGCGGTGAATCGATACCATTTATCATTTGAAGGCGAGCTATTCAGCGAGAGATGCCGACCAAAGATGCAACGAGTACTGAGATCTGGGCAGAGACTTGTTGTTGACCCTTGATAAGGGAACGTCAGGAGATTGTTGAGTGGCTCGAGAGTCCCGTCCTCCCTCCCCTCCGGATACCAACAACCACCTCGATCCAGCCAACACTTCAATCTCCATCACTCACACACTCATCAGGTAATCAGCGTCATCTCCCCGCATCGCCACATCAACCCGGCTCACGGAATCTCTATCCTGCATACACTTGGATCCTCGACTTCCACTCCGACCTCCTCTCGCTTGAACCCGTTCCTGCTCAGCCCGAGGCCCCGCCACCTATCCGCTAGACCCTTGTCAACCTATCTCACAGTACCCATCGTCATCAAACATGGTCCGATCCAAGTTCAAGGATGAGCACCCTTTCGGTCGGTTCACCTTCTCTTCACGATCAACCCCTTCTAGACCTCTCCACGCCTCCGCGTACCCTCCTCGTCCTCGCTTGCCTCCTTCCTCATCTTCACGTCTCTGACTCCACTTTTTCAATGAACGCATCTATGCTGCTATACAGAGAAACGACAGGCTGAGGCTCAGAGAATTCGTGCCAAGTACAGCGATAGGTGAGTCTCCTCGCTCGGGGCTGAGTGGGAGATGGAA
The DNA here is from genome assembly GCA_039545415.1 of Udeniomyces megalosporus. NCBI lineage: Eukaryota > Fungi > Basidiomycota > Tremellomycetes > Cystofilobasidiales > Mrakiaceae > Udeniomyces > Udeniomyces megalosporus. Next base: position 657,581 of record BCKM01000013.1, on the reverse strand, counting down.
GGCATCGTTGACTCACTGGTCGGACTGCGGATATCGCGTTCGGCGATTCGTCATCTGTCACTCGTCTATAGGATACCTGGTAAGTCGCAGATCTTCTCCACGAATGCAGGGTTGTGGTCGATGCGCGGTTTGATGTCGAAGTGGCAGGCGGACGAGGGAGGGGGGCAAGAGGGAAGAGGGTTTGCAATCCCCAAACGCCTTCCACGCGTGCATGGCGAGATCCTGTACAAGATTCTGCACTCACGTCGACAGCGGTCCATTGACCACCGATATGGAAATCGTCGCGACTGGGACCGTACACCTGCAAAGATCAATGTCAGCTGACATACCGCTTTGCCCATCCTGTGGCCTCAGTGATCTGCGAGAAGGGCGACAAGACAGGTGATTAGTAGGTTGCATCGTTCAAGCAAGAGACACGCATGCTGATACTTTTAGCCCGATACTAGATATTCCAACCATCGACAAGAAGTAAGTTTATCACGGCTCAGGAGCCCTGTCGTATAATGTCTTCTCTATGCGGTAGCGTTGACACAATCCATATGTTATCCGTTCGCGTATCTTACAGGAAGTATCTTGTTCCATCAGTACGTATAAGTTGCGTCACCACCTTCGGAGCGAGAGACTCATTGTGTCCTGTTTCCCCTCCTTCTAGGACCTCACGGTCGGCCAGTTCGTCTATGTCATCAGGAAGCGAATCAAGCTACCTGCCGAAAAGGCCATCTTCATCTTTGTCGACGAGGTAAGTGCAGCTCTCTGCTTCGCTGTCCTGTCAAGCGGCATATAGTCGCCATTCGACAGCCTGTAAGATTCCACAGTCGTTTCGAGTACTGTACCTGATTGTGACATCGTATTCGACGCACAGGTTCTGCCTCCGACAGCTGCTCTGATGAGTGCAATCTACGAGGAGCACAAGGACGAGGATGGATTTCTCTACGTTCGTCCCTTGAGATGAGCCTTGCTTGGGTGTCCCCGATGAGAGACTGATCGAGCTTCCAACTTTGCGCGGCTGGCAGATTACCTACTCGGGCGAGAACGTGTTTGGTTCCCTTGAGGAAGCGTGACGAGAGCATCGGTGTCGTCACTTTGTTATCTCATTTTGCCTAGTCATTTTCTCGCTTTTCCTCCTTCTCTAGTTTTCTTCGCTTGTACGACCACACGCTTTCTTCTTCGCATCCATTCAGCCTCGTTTTGAAACGACCATTGCTTCGTTACTCTTTGGGCGGTTATTCCAATGAGTTTTCGCCGCGACGTCGGGAGATGAGAGGGCTGAACCCCGTTGAGATACCAGACGCGTCGCGAATCGTCGATTCTCATACCCGGACATCCGCTTGAAGACTGTACCAACTTGGATCGCTCCTCACCACACCTTCTCGGCGAACCATCTGTCCCTCTCCCTGCATCAACAACTCACATCCAACATAACCTTGAATCCTGCCATCGATAGCCCCCCTCGAAGAAGCCGTCCATCCAAATGTCCCTTCCACGCTCCCATCAGAATGCCTTGACTCCTCACGAGTTAGAGTACATGGCCGAGGAGGAAACCATCGACATCGTCCCACTCGTCTCAATGACGCCCATCCGTTTGCTCTCCGTAAGCCACGTCCGATTCCGACCAACGAACAACACAAACCACGTCCCGTAGAAAGCTGACGACATCCTTTCGGGATTCGTATGTCGAACGTGCAGGGAATCTATGGCCCCTTCAGACCTCCAATCAGAACTAGAGTCCCACTTTGGATGGCAGTCGATCTCAAGAAGAAACGCAAGTGTCACATCGTCCCTCCGGATTGGCTTGCCGTTGGTTCGTTCTTTTGTCCTCTTTCTTTCTTCGAGACGCTCTTGCTTCTCTCTTGTCGAGAGCTACCCGAGGATAATGGATGGGGACAACAGCTGATACCCGCTCTCTCCTCTCTGTGAATCAGAATCATTACAGATCCTATTGATGAACGAACAATCGTTGATGAATGGGTGGGCTAAATTACCTAGTCCCCGGTTCATGGAGATCTCAAAGCTCTTATTAGACGCGTATGTGATTAAATCAAGATGAAATAAAATAAAATCAACCATCTGGGTAACCAAGGGCAGGATTTCTAAATTGACTGAAAACCTTCCTCAACGTTTCCTTGTCACCTCCATCATTGTCCGCTTCCGTAGCGCATCAGATAATCTGATATCGGCCTCTCAGATCAGGTCTTTGTTGAAAGACGTGCGAGAAGTACGTCAAGCAAAGTTGAGGACGGCTTTGATCCCGACGATTGGGGAAGAGAAATCGGGTATGAGTGGGGAATACGTTCATGTACGTGTTTCTTTTGCTTCTCCTGTTCTTGTCTTCATTTCTACAATCCTGTCTGTCAGCTTCTTGATGCGCCTATGGGTGAACTTTTTTTTTGATGGTGGATCGATTTGGACGAGATGCAATGCACCACCACTAACTGAGCCTCCCCCTCCTGCTTCTCGCGAACTTGTCGCATTTTCAACGTCTTCCGTCGTTCCACTAGTTGACAAACTTGACGCAGATGGAAATCAACGAGCTCCGGCCCTTTTTCGTCAGAGCTATGGGCGTCATGCAAAAGTTGGAACCTCCGACGGGAGACCAAGACAGAGATCCGTTCGGTGTTGGTCGCGGTGGAAACGATGACGATGACAGTGACTGAGGAGACAAAGAGTCATGACTAGTGCAAGTACATGCGCGTGAGATAGTGCATCACATAAGCGGGGAGTGCTTCAATAGCAATCGAAAACATAAGTGCAAGAAAGAAAGAAAGCAAAAAGGGGAAGCGATAAGGATGTGGAGTTTCAATCCCTCTACCAGTCCGTCTCTCTAAGTGTTCTTCTTGCCAGCTTTAAGAAGTTCGGCGGCCTTAGCATCCCTGAGGTCAGCAGCAGCGGACGCTTCTTGGGCTTCCTTTTCACCCTCGTAACCCTGTGTTAGATTCGACAGAGGAAACAAGAAGGAGAAGAAAGTAAGAAAGATGCAAAAATGAGAAAAGCAAGTCAGTCGAATGTCGTTGGTGAGATGAGAGTAAAAGCACAAGGGGATGCTCGACAGAGAGAGAGAAAGAGCACGGACCTCGACGATCATATCGTTGAGACCAAGTTCCTCATTCTGGTCATGGTTTCGGTCGTACCATTCGATGGTCATGTTGGGATCAACGTCAGGAGCATCTGGTTCGGTCGTCCGACGTCAACCAGGGACGGCAACAACAGACGGAGAGGTAGAACGTTAGATGGCAGTTCGATAAAGGATGGGTTCCGATCATTTGGACTCCGTGAGATGATTCTCAACGACGGAGAGGGGAGGGGGTTTATTCTTTTTGGTTTCTCCGAAGAAGATACTTACATGGATTTTGGAGGTACGAGTTGGCTAGTGGGTCATCAAGAATGAGTGTGAAGTTTTTCTCGGCACCCATAACCTAAAAAGAAAGACAAAAAAAAAATGAACCCATTAACCTCAACTTCGTCGTCGTCGATGACGAAGATGATGAAACGGATGAAGGTTAAGATCTCACAGCCTTAAGATCCTTCAAGAACTTTTCGAACCCACTCATTTCGTAACCCGGATGGTTGCCGGCTCCTCCACCCTGAGTCGAGTCGCCTCCTCCAGAGAGGAAGACTTTATCACTAAGTTCCTCGTAAACTTGGGTGAGGATTCCTTCCAGAGTGGTGAATCGACCACCGAGGGTTCCTGGTTGAAGGAGGAGGTCGATCTCGGGAATTTCGAGACCACAGGTTTCAGACTGTTGAGAGAAAAAAAAAAAAAAAAAAGGAATGACAGAGGTTGGAGAAGTGAGCGATCAGACCGAACGTGAAAGAGTAAGATGAGGAGATACGGAGATGACAGACAGAAACCTACCTTGAGAAGATCACGCGAGAGATCTTCGGGATCGTCGACCTTGAGGACGATCCTCTTGCCCTGTTCTGAGACAGCCCCACCTGATTTGACTTCGTTGTCCTTATATCCACAAGATTGACAGTTCGTCGACATGATGATGATGTCCTGTGGATTAAGGCGATGCGAAGGGGGGGGGGGGGAGGAGGAGGGGTTGTGAAGAAGGAGCATATGTGACGTTAATTTCTTGACGCCTTGCGATGAATCTGACTCCGTCCAGTCTCGAAGAGATTCCCAGCTTACCTGGAAATATGGGATGTTGACTTTCTTCATCAAAGTCTCGAGAGCTCCGCCACAACTCGAGCAGATACTCGGGAATGAGTAGAGCTCTTCGTTGGCAAACTGACCCTCTCCAGCATCGACGACGTCTTCATCAGCCGTGCTTCGTTCACCCTCAACCGCTTCCCTCGCTCCTGGTCCAGATGCAGCCATCATGCCGAGACCCTCATCCTGCTCACGCGAACGAACGTACGTTCGAAGCGTCCACTTTGGATCCGAGATGGAATCGATGAACTGAAGGAATGAGTTGCCGGCAGGATCATCGAGGGTAATGGTGAATGGGATAAAGGCCTTCTCGACCTCTGCTGAACCGGAGGAGATTGGTTTCGAATCGATGGGGAAAGGTTGATCCATCTTCTGACGTTTGACGTCTAGGTCATCTCGCTCCGGCCTACCTTCCTTGACTTCCTCTTCCCCTTTACCACCCAACCGTCCCTCACCCTCCCAGCTCATCTCTCCCTCCTCTTTATCCTCGTCACCGAGGACGGCCTTGAGTCGATCGACGAGAGCACCAATCTTGACGTAATTTTCAGGTTCAATCGCTTTTCGAAGGGGTTGATCGAGTGCAAGGTCTCTCATCGTGTCTCGTACGATTCCCTCGACGTTGGTAAGTTGACCTCGGTTGGGTGGAATGGTGAGTTGAAATTCGGGAATGGTGATGGTGCAGGTGGGTGACTTGACGATTTGTCTATCAAAGTCGGCTCGAGTTCGGATGTGGGCGGTGTAAATGGATCCTCGCTCTTTGTGAAAAGAAAAAAAAAGTTCGGCAGGGTTCAATGATGTGGATCTTTGGACGTTCAAGCCAGCCAGCAGTAGAGAATGATGGCAGGAGGTTTCGGAGGGCAAGGGAAATGATGAGCTCACCCTGGATGAGACCAGCGCTTTGAATTTCAGTGTTGCTTTCTCCGCAGTGCTCGCATCGGAAAGACATGACGACGACCTCTCTGAAGAAGGGAATAGATGTCAAGAGCAAGCGAGTGGAACCCTATGAAAACCGGTCGAGGACGTGGTAGGGTGAGCCAAGAGTAGCATGATCGAGGTTGGTAAGCGTCCAAGGTGGGGGAAAGAAGGTCGACTCACCTGCTCGTGACAACTCATACAGAGGGAATCAATCTCTTGAACTTCACGTTCGCCTTCCTCCATAGGAGTGTCATCGTTGAGGATAAGAGCGTCGTCGATGTCGGGTCGAGCGTTGGCGTTTGCGGCGAGGTCACCGATAGCTGGGAAGAAGCTTTGTCAAGAGATTTGATGAGGATTTGTTCAAGACTCATGATGATGATTGGAGATGATTGCGTACGGATCGAGCTGTTTGGGAGGCATGAGTGATTGAAAGTCGTTGGGTGACGGTGTCGGGTTCAAGGGATTTTGCGAAGGCACTCCTCTCGAAATCTATGTGGAGGTCCGACTTCTCAGCCATTCCCTTGCGTCACCTCACCCAACCAAGACTCAACACTCAATTCACTTGGTCATACACCAAATCTAAACACACAACATACACATCAGTCAACCAACATTCCTGCCGATGATGAGTCCAGTCCTCGAGGTACCCGAACGCTTAACCCTCCCACCGCACATCGGATTCCTCTCTCCCACACCTCTTCACACCTCCAGCCTCCAGCACCGAACACACCCTTTGTGTCATCCATCAATGGTTCCAGCACTCGATCGACGTATCGGGGTAGTAGGGTGTAACGATCACCGTATGAATCGTATGGATCTCGATATGGTGCTGGCGGTCCCGTCGCAAGTGGGGTGGAATTCGGTTTGAGTTTTCTCGAGAGTCGTGATGGATGTAGCGAAGTCGGAACCGGCCCGGCAGTTGATGACGATGAGGGAGGAGGATGGGACGAGACGATCTTGGACGGATCAGCGGAAGAGAATTCCTGTGATAGTCAGGAACTTTGTCAGTCAACGGCAACGAGTAGATGGCATGATGCACCGAGTAGATGACATGATGCTGTACACGCACCAGCTCTCGGAGAACCTCAAGTCGACGCTTCTCCTTCTCCTTCTCCTCCTCCTCTTTGCCTTTCCTGCCTTGCTCCCTTCTCCATTCTCGCTCCACCCTCTCCTCCTCCTCTCTCTCACGCACATTAGCCTCTTCCTCCTGCATCAGAAGTTGGTTGGTCGAGATGGTAGATGCATTCGCCGCTGCAAAAGCCGAGATTCTGGCTTCCGTCTCTGCCAGATCGATGTGGTTGAGCAGGTTGAATGCTACACGAGACGATCATCGAATTAGCGAATCTCATCTTGAAACGATGAATATGGCCAAGAGGACAGACTGATGTCTTCAACCTCCTCGAGGTAATCGTTGTAAGCTGAATCATCGATAAAGTCCTCGAGTCGCTTGTTGAAACTGGCGATCGACAGTCAAGTGAGCACGAGCAGTCGATATTGAACGAGGACGTCGGGTACTCACTGCTTTGCTATCCTTCTCCTGACGGCGACCTCCTCCTCTACCTTGAGGTCCTCGAATGTCTGGACCTTAAAGCCTGACTTTCGGAGCACGACGGCGCATGTCGGACACGGAGCTGGCCCAAGGGTGAAGAGTCGTTCGATGCAGGATTCACACCTGTGACGTCAAGTAGGGTTGAGTAAGCTGAGGGTGGGCGAGACTATTGGTCGTCAGGATTTGGACTGACATCTTGTGATAGCAGGAGGAGGAGACGAGGAGACGAAGTTTTGGGTTGAGATAACGATCTGATTTGCAGATGGGGCATTGATCTTGAGGGGTCTGATACTCTGGTATCCGAGCTTTATCGTCCTTTGCTGGTTGTTTATCGAACGTTGAGCGTGAGGGAATGGGATTAAAGGTCGAGTTGGCTCGATTGACGTTGGCTTTCTTTGGGTTTGAAGTGGAGGATTTGATCCAGCCGAGTCTGGAGGAAGGAGCCATTGGGAGACAACGTCAAGCGAACTTGATGATGATGATGATGATCTAATGGATAGATGACGGATCGACCGTTACTCAGCCAAGGATGTTGAGCTTGCGTTGAGCGACAAGCCCCCACCCTTCAAGACCCCCATGACCCCTTAACCTTCAGCTCGACAGTCAACAGTCCCAACAACCAGGTTGATACCTAACAGCCCGTCCGGCCTAATCCCATATGTCACTTTGATCCAGCGAATCGAGTAACCGTTAGATCACCCATCCTCCACCAAGGCGTCAACCTTTTTCCCTTCCCATGATACATACCACCAACCCGCAATCCACCTACCCATCCTCCACTCGTTCCAACTCACTCAGGCCGCCCACCCAGCCCAAGAGATCCAAGTCCATCCCAGAGGTCACAGAGGCCACGGCTGCACCTTCCCTCGCGACCGCAGCAACCCCGACTTTCGTCCTCACCCAGAACGAAGCCGACCCACGTTCCACACCCTCACTCACTCTCATGAAGCGCGCACTTGAGAAAGACGACCTCACCATCGAGACTGCGGCAAAGGCAAGAGCAGAGGCCCTCTCTGGGAAGGGAAAGGGCAAGGTAAGGGCCGTCGCCGGTAGCGAGTTTGGTGGGACAGGAGGTGGCGAAGAGGGCATGTTCCTCAAGAGGAGGCTATCCAGAACTTCCTCTACCTTGAGCGTCGTCGACCACAAGGATGCATCTGAGGTCGATGGCGGAGGTGTAGATGTAGCTGAGGATGTAGCCGTTTCGTGAGTCCCGTCGTGATACCTCCTCGAACCTAGATGAATCTGGCTGACACAAGAACAAGAAAAAAATCTCCCGGAAATCCCACGTAGATCATATCCTAACGCATCCATATCGATCCCTCCCTCGACACAACCTCAAGAGTTCGCACCCCTTCAGCCTTCCTCACTCAACACACTTCGAACGAGGACGAACAACCTTCGGCATCCATCTCGTCCTGCCACTTGGTTTGGCTCTTGGTCCGCCGGCTCATCCTCCTCTGCCTCTGCGCCCCATCAAGCCATCTTGGAGGAGTCTTCCCCAACCCCTGCCCAGGCTATATTCGACAGCATTCCATCAGAACCACTCGCGTCTCCACCCTGCCCTGTCCCTCCTAGCCTGCCAACATCAGACTCACAGGCTCCACCGCAAACAAGAGCCCGATCCATCGGACGAGACGCGGCTCGACGAAGCTCCTGGTTCGCGGGCCCAACCGCTTCTTCAGCGACCCAAGCTCCACCAATACCGACACCATCACCAAGTGTCCAATCTTCTCTAGTAGCCGAAAACGCCATACAGCAATCCTCACAGCCTTTCCAGTCTAATAAACCTGCCACTCATGATGCCCGACCGACATCTACTGCCTCAGCTGCTTCAGATCGCGATACTCCCATCACCACGTCGATCCCTCCGCGATCGCTGGGCTGGATCGAGAAGGTCGCAATCACGACATCGCTCAACCGGTTGTACAAATCTTCTGCCTCCTCGCCTTCGACAGATATTGTTCAGACTTCCCTCCAGGTGCCTTCCTTGCCATCACCAGCTCCTGTCCTGCTATCTGGCCAGGCCTCGATCGAACCTCTAGCTTATCATTCTACAACGTCGGGTGGTTCACAGTCGAGAAAAAATTCCTCCACCTCCTCCACCTCCTCTTCTGAATCGTCCGTGCTCGAAGCTCCCATCGTTGACCCTGCGAATCCCAATCAATCTAGTCGCGGCTGGTTTGGCCGCTCGAGAGGTCCCTCTTCTCCTTCTCCTCTAGTCGCTGCCCCTTCCGCAATGATCGACTCGGCTATCTCTCAGACCTGTTCGATGACTTTGTCCTCTGAGCAGGTCGAGTTCCCCTCGCCATCAGTACCCATTCCCTCGCCCTCATCTACTCATCTGGCCCGCAAAAACAAATCTTTTAGTGCAGACAGGAACAAACCCATCATCCCCTCATCTCTCGGAAAAGAAATAACGCTCCCATCTGCGGCGGATCTTGAGCCAGAACCGCAGGCCAAAAAAGAACCACCTTCGTCTCGAGCGATGAACCAGCCGCCCACAGACGATAAGAGACCTGCTGGTAGCTGGTGGGGTATGGTACCATTCCTCGCTGGAGGTCAAGAGATTCAAAGGTCGACGAGCACTACCTCTAACAGGATTGGCGAGGAGGAAGAACTAAGGCGGAAGGTTGTTTCGGTCGTCGTCAAAGAGGATGCTCAATCGGTGGAACCAGTCGAAGATGCTCAAGGCCGACAGCCCTCGTCAAATCCGGTCGATGGGTCAGGTTCATCGTTGTTCAATCCTGTCTCTTGGGTTTGGTCAGTGCCACCGTCGGCTTCATCTTCTCTATCAACCGCTATTCCAACAGAGACATCCGAGCCGTCCATTTCCCTTGCTGCGACTTCTGTCTCTATTGAAGAAACAGTACCACCTCCTATGGTCGTTGCCATCACCACCAACAACAGCCTATCCTCTTCGCCCATCACATATGCTTCCTGGCTCTCCAGTCTCGCTTCTAGGGCTCTTCCGAATCCAACGTTCGCCGCTCCACCTCACAGCACCAACGACCATGACATGATAGGCGAAACCATGGACATCGATGCGTCTGATCCCTTACCCAAAACGATATCCCAGTCTCTCGCCGTTTCCGAACCCGCGACGGCTCTGGTCCCGCCAAGCGTTCCTGCTCCTCAATCCGGACTTCCTCACCCTATTCCCACAGTGAAGCCTATCCTGACCGCCTCGAATGGCTCCAAGCCCTCATCGATCAAGTCCGGAAAATCTGCCAAACCACCATCACCACCGAATCTTCTTCTACCCTCTTTTGATCAGATGTTCAGAGTCGGACCTCGGTCGGAACCTTTGATCCTCCCTCCCAATCTGGTTCCAGCGCGAGATGAAGAAACCGGAAGTGGGCTCGTCTCGAAACTGACTGGAGTTTGGGGTATTCTAGGTTACGGAGCTGAGTCGGTCGACTCTAGCAAGATAAAGGGCAGGCATGCGAGTGGGAACGAATCGAAGACGTCAGAGGAAGCTATCCCAAGAGCCGAGAAGACTGAAGAGAGTAAGCGACGCGAGAGTGAGTTACCCCGGCTTGAGGAGCTCTCGACGATTGAGGCGAGGAAGAAGAGTGTTAGGAGAGTGGCTGTCTTGGGGATTCACGGTTGGCATCCGAATGCTATCGTACGATACGTGAGCTGCACCCTTCGACGTACTCTGGCTCAATCCCAGAGCATAGATCTCATGACGAACCTTCTCTCTCTGGGCGTTTTGTTCAAGATTGCTGGAGAACCGACGGGAACCTCACCGACATTTGCGAACAAGATGGCTGCAGCGGTCGTCAAGTATCTCAACCTCGCCGATGGAGCCTCTGGCGGGCTGGATAAACTCACAGTCATGCCACTCGAAGGAGAGGGGAAAGTGGCGGACCGAGTCGATAAGTTAGCAATCCCCACTTAGCGTGCCTATCGATGGATCGACCGACTGATTGTATATCGTCTTACCTCCTTCAGACTGCTCAAGCAGTACCTGAGTCAACCAGAGTGGGTCGAAGACCTGAGGAGAGCCGATGCGATCTTCATCGCTACCCACTCGCAAGGTCTGTTAAGCTTCGCGTGCTTCGTCGACTCGTGCTTCGCTAGCGCCCTCATTGATCAACGATCCCGATCACCATCCAGGCTGCCCCGTCTCTACTCACCTCCTTGCCCGTCTATACGCCGATGGTCACATTCCCACTGTCACAAACGGTCCCGCCGTCGCTAGACTTACCGATACGTTGGGCTTCGCGGCTCGAACGACTCGGTTCCCCAGAGTCTTGACTCTCGCCATGTGTGAGTCGCAAAGCTGTCCGCTCTTCTTCTCGCAGGCTAAGATGATATGTTCAACCCACTCTTTGGAATTCATAGGCGGCGTTCATCTTGGTCCTCTCTCCTGGCTCACAAACTCTTCTGTCGTCAAGCCGTACCTCACGTACTTTGAGAACGCAGCCGCTCAAGAGTTGTTTGAGTTCCAGGTGCGTCGAGATCCAAGGTATCTCCATCAGGCGCTTGTGACTGACTCTCAACCAACCTCTGGCATCTTCTTCCATAATCAGGACACTGAGAGTGTCACGTCGAAACGATATGCCGAAGCTCTCTCGAGTACCCTCGACGCTGGAACAAAGTACATCTATGTCTCCAGTTTAGCCGATCAAGTTGTCCCTGTCTACTCTGCCATTCACGCTTCGGCGCATCATCCGAACATTCTGCGTGCAATGCACGTCGACGGAGCTGCTTACCAGTTGAGTCGTACTCCTCACTCCCTACGCTCGCCATTACTGCTCTGGGCTAATATCAGCGATACGTCTTGATGGTCTCTCTGCGTAGAGACTGCGACTTCGTCACCAAGCTCATCGTCTTTTGCATTTCCCTCCTCAATGCCGGTCTCTCTGAAGGCGGAATCATCGCTCATCTATCTGAAGCTGTCAGTACATGCGTCTAGCGTTCTTTCGAGCCTTGTTATCGTTCCAATCTCGTCCGCTTACCCATTTGGTACTCCCCAGGTCGCTGAAGGTTTGACGGGCATAGGGCATTCGACCGCCTACATGGAAAGCGCCGTGTACGATCTCGCTTGCCAATACCTCTTTGAGACCTCGGACCCTCGACCCATCAGTCCCCCAGAGATACGGGGATCAACTCGATTGGAAGTTGACGAGTTCTTGGCGAGCGAGGCAAAAAACCCATTCGAACTCCCCTGGTTGTTAAGAGGGGTGATGGAAGATCCGTTGGTCTTGGAACATTACGCGAAGGAGTTGGAGGAGCTCAGGAAGGATTTCGATCTTTGGGTACCGGAGACGACGAAGATGAAGGACTTGAGAAGGAAACTGGAACCGTTGAGGTTGAAGAAGAGCAGGAGGACGATACCAGTGTCGTCGGTGGACGAAGTGGGTATGTATGTTTCGAAGCTTTAGGTGGGTGTGAAGATTGGATTCGATCAAACTGGACGTCGTCGCTGATCAAAGGCTTGATTCGTCCAGACGGTTCCGCCATCATTGGGGCAAGGGCGGGAATGGGATCGGATTGGTGATTTCGGATTTGGCTGTATGGATATGAATTTTATATCTGGTTATATCTGCGTTGAGAGAAATCGCCGGCGTCTAGTTTTGTGACGCGATTGACTTTGGAAACTCGCGCAGCTTCGAGGGATCTCATTCCTCTCCATCCATAGAGGACAACCCCCACCCCTGTCTGCCATCGACCACACCCATTCCTATTTCACACCCCATTCACACATACCCACAACAACCCAACCAATCAAATCCACCCAACACACAAAATACAACAAACCAGATCCAAACACAGCTCCCACCACACCACTCTCAGGAATCGATCCCCCTCTCTGCCCGCTCACAACGTAGCATCTTCAACAAGAATCAAACCTCAAACAGCAACCTAGATTTATGGTGAGTGAATCCAGACCTGGCCCCAACACGCCCGCATTAGATTCCCCAAGGTGAAGCTCTAGAGGAGGGCTCGAGCGGGTCGTGCCGAGAGTAGAGTGTGGACGACGAGACGTTCATGCCTCTTCAAGTCTGAGCAACTATCCAAAGCTCATTCTGCGAACATGTAAATTGGACTGTCAGATCAGCGTGCTCGATGACTGATCCCGGCCCATCGACTCGCTATCCGTCCAACCTTCCAACGCTCCCCCTTCTCTCTCTCTTTCTTGATTCCCACTCAACCGGCATACCTTCATCCCTCACTCCCTGTACAGTCGAAAGATAATAACACCCAGGATCCAGACGAACTCTACGTTAAGCAAAACATCATTGGTTCGTCGCATTGAGATCTTGCCGTTTCAAAGGGGCTCTCGCGTGTGTCTGGGTCCTTACTCTCCGCTGCCTTCACACACCCGTTGTGCCGCTCAACCACATAGGGAAAGGATCGTTTGGACAAGTTTACAAAGGGTTGGTACCAGCTCCATTTAATGGGGGACCCTGGTCCAAACGAGGAGCTTAACTTTTGGTCGCGTTTGCTTTGTTTGTAGACTCGATCGAAGGACTGGAAGTCTCGTCGCGATCAAGGTGATCGATCTCGAAAATGCAGAAGATGAGATCGATGATATCCAGCAAGAGATTCAAATTCTCAGTCAACTGGATAGTTCATGGGTCACAAAGTGAGCACTTCATTCTGTACCACTTCGTGCTGCGGGACTCCTGGGAGAGATGGAAACTCACCCACGAACGTACCTTGCTTCAAGATATCATGGCTCGTTTTTGAAAGGGGCGAGTCTCTGGATCATCATGGAGTACTGCTCAGGAGGTTCTTGCTCGGATATGGTGCGTAGCGATGCTCCTCTTTCCGAGCACCATACCACCGCGGGATGCTGAACTGCATCGTCCCATGACTCTTGTAGCTCAAGTCGGGCGTCTTCCGGGAGGAGTATGTAGCCATCATCGCAAAAGAGTTGCTCAAAGGTCTCGAGTACCTGCATTCGGAGGGCAAACTTCATCGGGATATCAAGGGTAAGTCGCATCCTTGATTCGTATATTCCTCTTCTGCATCACAGAGACTGAGGATCCTTTTGTTTCTCATAGCTGCGAATATTCTACTAAGTGCGGCGGGAGATGGTGAGATGCTCGCTCTTTTACGTCTTATCGAGCGGATAAGATCGAATTACTGATCCACTCGTTGTCCGGCCTTACAGTCAAACTTGCCGACTTTGGTGTGTCGGGGCAGCTGACCGCCACCATGACCAAGAAAGTTCGTTGCTTAGCTGATGGTTAAGGTGAATCGTGCCCTCTTTCGTCCATCCATCCTGACGACCGTTATTTCCCTTTCGTAGAATACCTTTGTCGGCACACCCTATTGGATGTCGCCAGAGGTCATCAAGCAGTCTGGATACGACTTCAAGGCGGACATCTGGAGTCTGGGTATCACTTGCATCGAGATGGCGATGGGGGAGCCGCCCTACGCAGAGCTGCACCCGATGAAGGTAGATAGATCTGGGCCACTTTCTTCTGCGTTCAGTCACAAAATTGTCAACTCATTTTTCGTTCGATCCTTTCTATTTGACCCCGTGAAGGTCTTGTTCCTCATACCCAAAAATCCGCCTCCTCAGCTTGGCTCGCAATTTTCGAAGCCGTTTAGGGAATTCGTCTCTTTGTGCTTACAGAGAGACCCAAAGGAAGTGAGTTTACCACGATTTGTCCCTGGCACCTCTCGAACGACTGCTGAAGCTGTTTCGAATCCATCGTACCCTAGCGACCGACGGCCAAGGATCTGCTTCGACATCGTTTCGTCAAAACGGCCAAGCGAGCGTCGTATCTTACAGAGCTCATCGAGCGGCACGAGGAATGGAAGTCGAAGGGCGGAGCGAAGCAGCACGAGGACAATCATCAAGACGCCTACGATGCGTAAGTGCGATCCATTCTGATGAGAAGTGATGAGAAGGGAGAGTGGAAGATGCGATGACTGACGACTTGGTCAAACTTGACTACATCCAGCGCTACCATGGGTAACCAATCCGATCTGTGGGACTTTGGAACGATCCGCAAGGACCTCCCAACCAATCAAGGTACCATCTCTCGAGCTCCGCCTCAACATCAGTCTCAGCAACAACCCGTCCATCTCTCGACCGGCTCGGTTCGGAAGCAACCATCTAATAAGGGTTCGCTCCGCATGGGCATGGGATCCGTTCGGTCTCGTTTCGATTCAATCACGTCAAGATCATCTGGCACTTCTTCAGTGCTCACCGCTCGAGGTCCGAACACTGGAAACCCTACTCCTCCCATCCATCACGACATTGATGGCAGTTACACCGACAGATCTCAACAAACCAATTCTCATGTGGCTTCCTCTCAGCCTACAGTGGCGATCAACACCACTCCGACCCCCGGTATCGATACCGTCAGATTCGCGGGATCCATGGCCGAGCAAGCATCTCGTGTCTCTCAAGGTCAATGGACAGATGCGAGAGGTCATCAAATCCCACCGGGTGGGAAAGAATACGACTCGGACGAAGAGGATCGAGAGATTGATCCGAGAGATCAAGCTTATGATGGAGTGAATGATGACGCAGAGGATTTGCAAGGAGTTCAGCGAGGCGATATCAGAGAGGAGGAGATTGACGATAGTAAGGCGATTTTGGAGGACGTCGTAGTACCAGTCATAGACTCGGTGCGTATCATCGCGATACCCCTCCCGGCCGTATCTCGCGACCCTCCCCCCCCCCCCCCCCCTGTAGCTGACAATTGTCGTGAGGTTTTGCTCCTTCCAACCGGTCTCATCGTGGAATCCAGATATCTCAACGAGTCCCGACGGACGACGCTCGAACCATCCTTGCTAAACTAAGGGAAACATTCATTGAGGCCGAACGATTGTACGTGCTGCTTCATCTCTGTCCAATGCTACTTGATACACATTCTCCCTCCTTCTTCTCCCTCTTCTTTTACATTTAAAAAAAGCTGTATGTTGCTGACGAAATATTAACCCTTCTCTTTCCCCGTCCCCCCCCCCTTCTTCTTCCTCTCTCCGCTCGACCTGCAGGATCCCGGGAGTTACATCCGCTCTCGTTTCCGAGATTTGCGAAAATGTCGAACAAGCCGATCCCCTGGACGACGATCGCCGTCAGTAGGGCCAAGGTCTATGCTAGCTTTGGCCGGGGGGGGGGGGGGGGGGGTTCTCTCTCTTCTACCTCCTTCTTCTCTTCCCTTGGAACTTTTTTCTTCTTCTTCTTTCGTCTCGAAGAAGTCCTCCTCTTCATATACCCATCCCTTTTTTTTTTCTTTTACTGCCAAGCAAAAAAAAGGAAGAAGAAAAAAGAAAAAGAGAGAGAGAGAGAGAGAGAAAAAAAGAAAGAAAGAAAGAAAGAAAGAAATGAAAGAAAAGTAAAAGAAAAGTAAAAGAAAAGAAAAGAAATTTTAACACCCGTTCAAGAACAGAGAATAGATCCGTTCTAGCATAAGCTTTTCTTCTTCTTCTTCTTCTTCTTCTTTTTTTTTTTTTGACGATCGAGAGGAGAGATTCAAGCTGCTCTTGCGTCATGTCATCTAGATAGAATCACGAGGATCTGCGGGGAGGAAGGGACAAGACACAGGGCGGGGGAGGGGGGACGGGAGGTGATGGAATATCTGTCATACAAGGGTTTGAAAACGACGATGACGAGGTAAAAGATAGCATAATGATAGAAAGACTTATCGTGTTGATAAATAAATAAGAAAAAAAAAGGAAGAGAAAAAGGAAACAATCGTGAGCAAGAAACGGACAGGACGAATTGGACATGGGCGTGATCGATCAAAGGGGCAGCGAGAGAGAGAGAGAGAGAGAAGGAAGCGGAGAAAAAGAAAAACGTTCCAATGCGCGGGATGAGCGAAGTCCGAGAGAAGAAACCCATGATGGAAGGACACAAGATGGGTATAGAGAGGATGTGAAAGGACGAATACAATCAAGAAGGTGAGGGAGTAGCTACTCGATACAACTGAGGCCATAGATGAATAACAAAGAGAAAGGTCATGATGAAGATAGACACAGACAAAGGGTGAGAAAGTGAGAGGAGAGATGGTGAAGAAAAGAAAGAGAAGACCAAGAAACTTTACGTGATTGACCTTTGGAGTTATTTCACGCGTTCAGCTCTAATCGATGATGATGCTGTTGATAGTTTTGCTGATGTCCCTCCATCAGCCTCGAAACTCCCTCTTCATGGTGATTACCTTCCGGACCCTCCTCCACTTGACCCGTGGATGAACCAAACTCGAAGCCCATATCCTGCACCCTCGGTACGAGATTGGCAAACCCTCCAATCTCGCTCTGTTCCATCATACCGAGATAACTATCTCTTCTTTCGACAGAGAATCCTCCACCAGTTCCATCACCGACACTGTGGTTGTTACCAGAGCTACTGGCGTTGCTCGTGAAGCTGTTCCCTCGCCTCATCAGATGACTAGCCCCCATCGCGCTCGACATGGGATCGATGTTGCTGGTGTCGCCCAGCGAGACGGAAGAAAAGTCCGAGGATGATGGGTAGAAGGTACCAGTGTTGTTCGAGGTGATTGCTGTAGGATCTCCTCCATCGTTGAAGCCCCGGTATTGCAGGAACTGAGCATTGATATTTAGTGGGACGGATGATCGGTACGATCGCTGGAAGTGGAAGGATGGTGTCTGCTGCTGGAACGATTGATGCTGGTTGACGTCCCCAGGAGTTTGGGATCGAGATTGGGAAAAGGTGGGAGTAGATCGTTCCGGCGTGATCTCAGAGAGGTCGAGGTGGAGAGACGGTCGATGCCTACGTGACGAACGTCGAGTGGTGATGGTAGATGAAGAAGAAGCAGACGACGATGTTGGCATGAGAGCAGCCGAGCTGAGGACGTAATTTGTGGGTGTTGCGATCGACTGGCCAGAGTTAGGGATCGAAGTGTCGTGGAGAGCAGGATCTATGACTTGATGATTTTGAGAAAAGTAACTGAACTGTTGGTGTTGCTGTGCATTATAGTGCTGAGCCTGAGGCTCGAAGCCGTAAGGCTGAGTGAATGAGCTGTTGTTGGAAGGAGGGTAGGTTGAATGAGGCGAGAGATCGAACTGGGGCTGGGAAGGAGAGAGATGGCCTCCTTCGAAGGCGAATGTAGAGGGCTCGAGGAGAAGAGAGTTGCCGAGTTCGATGTGATCTCCACCTATCGACCCTCTTCCTGAGATGATCTGGCCATATTGAGGATGCCTCATTCCCGTATCTGCACTCATCTCGCCAAACTCCATGCCGTGCATCTCTGATTGCCTCGGCTCTCGTCTCGATCTTACCTCTTGCTCCTCCATGCGCCTCTGCTTCTGTCTCGATTTTGCGCGGCTCGACATCCGACGAGACTCGGCCTCGGTCGAAGCGTTGTGTCCGATGAGCTGACCGGTCGAAGCTCGTCGCGCCATCTCCATAGCCGATATCGACGCCTGAGGGCTTTGTCCGTAGGTCGGGAATCCTTGGGAAGACGACGAAGCTTCTTGGATAGACAGCCGGTGTCCTTGAGCGTACGTGTCGTCGGGATGCAGAAATGAAGTGCCGGGCGCACCGAATGGTCCAGAGTAAGGGTCATGGTTAGGAGTTGAGATGAGAGGCGAATCGATAGTGGAGCGAGAGGCGTTACGTTGGAGGTCGTAGGACTGGTACTCGAGGGGTGCCGGGATGTAAACGCTGGGGTATGCAGCGGGAAACTCGTTAGAAGGGTAGGTGATCGGGTAGGCCACGGTAGTTGGGTGAAGCTCGGGATGTGGGTAGTATCCATCTGGGTTCGAGTATTCGAAGCAGCCATCTGGGGGATCGTAGCGGGGATCCCAGTCGGCTAGTTCCTCTTGGTGCTGACCAGATCCTCTACCGAATGAGGAGGCGCCCTCCAGTGCTCTTTGCTTCTGCGCCTTGGGGGGTCGACCTCGAACTGGTTTCGACGAGGCTGGGGGCGAAGGAGCGAATGTCGATCCCGACCGGACAGGACGTGACCCTTTTGTCCTTTCCTTCTCCTGCTCCCTTTCCTTTTCTCTCTCCCTCGCTACTTCGAGGGCAGCTTGTCGAGCGGCGGCATGAATGGCCTTAGACTTGGATGGCGAATCGGTAGCGACGACGGAGTGAGCACCCGCAGCAGCAGCGGCTCGGGCGGCAGCCAGAGAGACGGTCCGGGGTTCGCCTTTTGCTGAACGGGGAGGCTTCACCGGTCGGTCTCGAGCTGGAGGCAAGACATCGTCGCCGTCGACCTCGGGGAGAGGAACGATTGAGCCTTTACGACGACCACCGGCGCTGGATGATACAGACTGAGCGTTAGCAACTTAGGAATCGTTTCATGCGGGAGGTTTGCTGAAGGGATGTGCTCACTTTGGACAGTTGTGTATGCCAAAGAAGTTGGGATTTGCATCCCGCTTCGTCTCGCAAACTGGGCAGCCCCGAACAAATCGCGCGACGAGCTCTTTGGGAACCCAGGAATAGAAATTTCGGACCTACACACGAGGTGAGATCAAGGAGGAGCCATGTGAGATTTAGCGAGCGGGAGATGGGTGAGGTCAAAGGATGGATGTGCGGGATTGAAGCGCAAGAGCGACTGAGCAAGGGGCAGCGGGAAAGAGGGGCTCACCATCGAGCACGTCTTGTCTCTTCCACCATGACCGCTCTGGCCGTGACAGTAGACAAGGATGTCATAAATCTGCTCCTTGACGGCGACCGGTCTTCCTTCGTGCGTGACGACGAACTCGCCGTTGAACTCGACAAGCCTGAACATTTTCTTGGCCCAGAACCGGAACTGAGCCGTCGAGTGATCGGTCTTTTTTGGAGCGACCAGGACGGTAAGGACACTGTCGTAGAGCTCTTGGTCGATGAGAGCTTTGACTCTCTTCCTTGGAGCAAGGTTCTCGAGGTAAAGAGCCGTCATGACGAGGAATTCATCGGGGGTCGGGAAGCAAGAAGGATCGAGGTTGGAAGGGTCAGGTTCTCCGCCATCGGTGAATTCGGAAGAAGGAGAGAGCGTTCGATCTTGAGAGGGGGATATATCATCGCTGTCCCCATCGTCTCCCTCCTGAGCAGGTTCGTTGGTCGAGTTGTTCGGCGAGACGTCCCGCTTGCCGTGTTCTGTTTGGACAGAGCCGGTGCTGGGCAGTGAAGCTGGAACGTCATCGCTGGGATAGATCGGCAAAATGCCTTGGTGCGGGTCGAGAATGCTGTGATTATTTTGTGGGTATCCGTCCGATCCGTTGTCATCGTCTCGAAGGGAAGGGTCGAGGTGGTGATAGAGCGGCTGGAGGTGATGCTGAGATAGCTCGAGCTCGTGATGCTGGTCTTGGAAGGAGGATGAGGATGTGGGCGAGTGGACATTTGGGAAGCAGGAAGGCGTGAAGGCATGTTGGACAGAAGGTGAGCGGACGTGAGATGATGAATCAAAGGCGGAAGAGGGGTATTGATGGTGATGTTTGGAGTGGAAGCCGTCGTCTTGGACGGAGTCGTTAGGATAGCGGTCCATGTGATATTCTTGACTGACACAAGTCGATAAGCAGACAGATAGGAACGGGGTGAAGACGAAGCAGAAGATGGTTCGAGGGAAAGGGAAGAAGAGCCGGGGTGAGGGATTCGACGTCGAAGGAGGCGGGAAGGGTCGACAGGGGGAGGGAGAATGAAAAAGGCGTCTCACACGGTGAGTGGGCCAGAGGGGATGGCAGCAAGGGGGATCGCTATGTTGGAATATGAGTCGACTAGTCCAAGGAAGGGATCCGATTGGGGATTTGTGCGATGGCGTTGAGTGTGAGATTAAGCGAGGGCAAGTCTCTCGAAGGATAGAACAAAAGAAATCATTCCCGTTGACCGAACGAAACCTTTCGATCAGGGTTCTGAACCCCATATCCGGGTACTCTCTTCCTCTGATCCGGCCATATCCGGGGACTCTCTTCCTCTGATCCGGCCAGTTTGCTCGCGCTCTTGATCGAGAACCCACCCTTCCACGATCCGGTGAGATCCTCAGCCTTCATATCTTATCAACGTCAACCACCGGCCTACAAGGCCTCTGAAATGAGATCCTTAATTCTCAAGTTAATGTCCCCGACCTTGACATTATGCGCACGACCCAACAAATAAAGTCTCAACACTTTCGAACCCTCTGTCCTTCTCTCCTCGCCTCGCGCCTTGAGCCAGACTCTCACTCAAATCTCATCAAATGTCTTGTAGTCATGCAGACGACATCACCACCAGATGACGTCTGGCTCAAGGGAAGAAGCCCTGGCCCGGGTGATGTGTTTCATCGCGGCGTAGTCTTCTCCTCTGGTCAAGGGGCTAATTACCTCGACTTCTACGACTCCTTCCGGGTGCTTCATCCGGAAGGCGTTCGAGGTTTGTCTCCCCTCAAGATTCGTCCCCGCGATTCTCTCGCGAACGTAAGTCCCCAAGGGCCAAGGGAAAGGCGGGTTATAGGCTCGACTCCGTCGAACTTTACGTCTCTTTGCAAACCACCATGGGGGAGGACGACGCCCTCAAAGAACAAACAGAACGAGGGAAGACGTCCGACCGGCGATTGGAACAAGGCTAACGCCGACATCGCGACACGAACCTTCCTCCCCGAAACTTAGAGCTGAATGAAAAGAAAAGAAGAAAAGGCAAATGATAGCTGAGCGTTAGTACCCCTTGCTGCCCCGCTCTCCTGGGAGAATCCGAACACTCCCCAGACACTCCCTCCCCCTCCCGCGTCCACTACCTCCTTCATGTCAGACTCGTGGCTCTCGTCAACACTTCCGAATCACCCCATCTTCATCCTTCCTGAGGAAGATGCTAGCCTGATCCAGCCCAGAGCGGGCTCGAGTCGGTCAAAGACGAGCACGATGGTCGTTCGCGGAGGCGACCTCCTCGTCGCTGTTGGTGACCAGATCAGAATGTGCAGTCTTTCCGAGGCCAAGGCTGGAGGGAAAGGGAAGGGATCTTACAAGGTGCGCCGTAGAGATCGAGAAGTAATTGGGCATCTGAACGGACGAACGCGTCAGGCAAACTGAGGAGTCGGAGAGCTCTCGTCTTCTGTTGTCCGAAGGTGTGGTTCTGTGTGCGTGCTGACGGATACGCTCGATACGCTTACTTTGATGCTGCAGACGCTTGCCGCATCGGCACTCAACTTCCCAATCCTTCAGCTTATCCCCAACATCACTGGCAAGCTTCTTGCAGTCGTCGGCGCCCATCAACTCGTCGTCGTTGTCTTGCCACGAGCGGGTTACGTCAAGCTGGTCAGCCCAACGATCGAGTGCAGGTAAGATGAAGTGTCCCACACGCGTGAAGAGACAAAGCCTCATCCCGACTCGAATCTTAGCTGAAGCAATCCCCCCACCCCCTTGATTTTTACTTCCCCTTCCTTTTCTGTGCAACATTTGCTACGTGCTATGTTTCTATCAGAGCTATATCGATAGGGCTGTATTACCACTCCTCGAAGGCATCGTCACTCATCACCAAAGTCTTGTGGCATCCCCTTGGATCCCTTGGCTCCTCCCTTCTCGTCCTTACGCTCGACGGTCTTCTCAGAGAGTACGATCCCCTTCAAGACGCAGAAGAGCCTCAACAAACACTCTCTCTCGTTCCGCCAAAGTCAAAAACGGTTCACGGAGGCCCCGGTTCGGGAAGATTTGTCGCGGAGGAGCAAGGAGCGAGAGAAGCTGTCAGCTTCTGTCTTGGTCAAGGAGAGGGTGATTGGGGAAAGCTGAGTATTTATGGGCTGATGGGCAATGGAGACGTCTACGGTATCTGCCCTTTCCTTCCGACCAACGCATCCATCCCACAATCCTTCATTCGCGCCCTATCTGCCTTCACCTCATCCAAGGTGGACTACCTTAGCTCGCTCGAGACATCTCTCCGACCCGTACCATCTTCGACCCTTACTTTCCCGTCACGTCCACCCCCTCCATCAGAACCATCGTTCGCAGCCCGGTACGCCGCTCAGACAACATACATCGACTCCCTCCTCGTTCAGCTCGATAGCCACATCTCTTCTCATCCGAGCGAGATGGAAGTTGACGACTCTTCCGAACCCGTTCTGCTACATCCCCCGAAGTTGACAGGAGCTGCGGGAGCGGGCAAAGAACGTATGCCACTCGTGCAAGGGCCATTCCTCTTCCAACCTGCTCCGAGGGAACTTGAAGACGACGAAGGTGAAGTCGGCTTGAGGGCAACAGACATCTTCCTAGTGGATGGAAGAAACGGGCAGGTCGAGCTCGAGGAAGGAACCAAGGGCATATCGGAGTTACAGAAAGGGGAGGTCGGTGTGTTGGGCATCGTCTTCGCAGACGGACGAGTGGATCTTTGTCTTGAGGTTGAGAAGCTCGAGGCGCTTTGGGTCGGTCGACGAGAGACCACTCAATCCAGCCCGATCCTTGCTGTATACGAAACACTCGACCTTGGTCTCCTTGCCCAAGCTCAACAATCAGCCGAATTCCAACCCCCGTCCACTTCCTCGCTCGCTACCATCCTCGATAGGTCATCTCCAACGTTCTTCCTTGATCCACTCTACGACGATACGGTGTATGTGTCGCATGCATTTGGAGTTCATTGTCTGGGCATGCGACCTTGGATGGACGGTCTCAAGGTGGCTTTGGGAGTAGGATCAGCAGGGTTGAAGGGGGATGATGACAACGCAAAGGCACTGAGCGAGTTCTTCGAGAGAGGGGTCGGTACGGAAGTGGTTCGAGTCGTCGATACTGTGTCCGAGAGCGATCAGTAAGCACCATCAACCCTTTGGTCTGCTT
Organism: Udeniomyces megalosporus; assembly: GCA_039545415.1. Lineage (NCBI taxonomy): Eukaryota > Fungi > Basidiomycota > Tremellomycetes > Cystofilobasidiales > Mrakiaceae > Udeniomyces > Udeniomyces megalosporus. Next base: position 634,314 of record BCKM01000013.1, on the reverse strand, counting down.
CACTTTTGTTTCCATTGACGGGTATCTTTCCTCGTTTCATCAGAACCTCGGCTCCTATCGATTCTATCGCCATCATTTCCGACGTTTATCTATCGTACTCATTCCTCGCTATGACCTCTTCCCTTCAACTTGTTGCCCTTCCACTCTCCCTACGGATCGCTTCTGATCCGTCCTCATTGGTCGTCCCTACACCTACGAACATTCAATCTGCTCTCATCGGTGAATCATCTCCAAACTACACTTCACTTCTGTCGGCTGAGCCCTTCAATCTCGCTCCAATCCTCGCCCAACCTTCGACGTCCCTTCCCTCTCAGCCTCGTCTCCTACCACCTCCCTCCTCAGGATCATCTTCGACTGGTCAGCTCACATCTATTACCCCCTCAACCCTTCGGACTCTCGGCAAATCCATCGAATCTCTTCGTGCCACGCTTCGAACGATCCTTGCCGCGTCGTCCGCCGTTCAATCACGATTAGACCTTCAGTTGCTCGAACTTTCTCGTCAATTAGCAAAGACGGCTGAAGTCGACAACCTGCTCGCTTCACCCAGCGACGATGATCCTTCAAAGCAACCCACCTCCTCGTCCCTATCTTCGAAGGAATCATCTTCACCGGGCCAACTCAAAGCTCGAGTCGAAAGAGTCGTCAGAGAGCAAGAAGCCTTGATCGGTAGGGTCGATCGAGTCCTTCAACGACTGATGGATCAACATCAACCCATCTTGAGTGACTATGAACGCGAGTGGTTCGACGAGATGAAGTTGCTCAAGAGGGAAGTCGGCGTCGACATCGAGGGAGAACCAGAGGAAGGAAGAAGAGAAGGTGATACGAGCTTGGGTCTTAGATCTAGGACGACAATGGTACGTTCGACCGATTGCGAGGTCCAGTATCTTGAATCGATCGTGTCCCCCCTCATCCTCAGTCTTGTCTTATTCGTCGCTGACGGGCTCGCCTTTCTCTCGATCTTGATATGACCCTTCCCCCCCCCCCCCCCCCCCCCCCCCCCCCCCCCCCCCCCCCCACTTCAATCAAGCTGGAGAACCACCTCTCTCTTCTGCGTCCGAAGCTTCTCGAGATCTCGAAGAGACTGGCCGAACGAAACGCCGAGCACAAGAAAATCCAAGGTGCCGCGCTGGGCAGACTTCAATTACGTCAGCTCGAGAAACAGTTGGCTCAAGAGTATGTTCCTCTCTCCGCCCCCCCCTCTCTCTCTCCCTCCCTCTCTTTCCAAAGTAACGTCGATGCTGACGCAGGAATTCGCTCGATTTTCTTCCATCTTCGGCTTTTCACCCTAAGATCCAAACTGATTGCCAACGTGACGACCAAGCTCGATTCGCTCTCTCTGAAAGCTGGTTCACTCGAGTAAGAACCAGAGAATACACCTATGTTGATGAAAAAAAAAAAAACCCCCTCTTTCTGAGAAGAGAATGCCATATGTATCGAACCGCATGAAGGGCGTATGTGTTCTTTTTTTTTTTTCTCTTTTTTTTCTCTTTTTCTCTGCTTTTTCTCACGGGGGAAGGAGAAGGAATGGGGGTTCCTTCTTCGCATCTTGAATGTAGAGGATGTCGAAAAAAAAAAAAAAAGCCGCACACACGCACACACAAAAAAAAAAAAAAGAGAAAAAAAAATGTTGAGAACCTGATTGGGTGGAATGGGAAGAAAAAGAAGAGGAAGAAGAAGAAGAAAAAAACAAGGAATCTCAAGTACATTTAAGGCGAAAAGAAAGAAGAAAAGAAAAGAAAAGAAAAGAAAAGAATAAAAAAAAAGGATCTCTTCTCAGATCAATCCATTCTCGTCCCACCGAAGATTGGACCTGTCGAATCATCATCTCTGGACCCAATGCCGGTCGTTGAGTTGACTTCATCCAAGAGATGAATCTCGACGGGTGATTCTGTTGATTTTAAAATTTCTTTCTTTGAAGAAGTCGTCGTCGTCGTCGTGGTGATGGGTTTGGTTCCACCATCTGTTGATGACGATGGCGACGAGGAGGAGGAGGAGGAGGAGGAGGAGGAGGTGGTGGTGGTGGTGGAATCTTCTGAAGGAACGCAAGGTTGAGCGGTGGTGGATATGTTGTTCGCTGCCATCCAGGCGAGGACAGTTTCGGATGCCATAATTCTGATGGTGACCCAAGATAAAAAAAAAAAAAAAACAATCAAGTGTCAGAGGATTGATTTATGAGAGAGAGAGAAGAGGAGGGAGAGAAAGGGGGGGGGGGGGGGGGGGGGGGGGGGGGGGGGGGGGGGGGGGGGGGGGGGGGGGGAAGAGGACTAAACCGACTTTGATGGATCATAATTGATTATACGTAATGTATCCAATGATCGACACCTGATTGATTTACGTCCGCGTCAGAATCGTTTTCTTCTCTCCGAACAAAAGGTGAGAAAAAAAAAACCCCTTCCCTTTCCCACGTACCTCGAAAGAGCGACGTAGGCCTGCCCCTTCTCAAAGATTCGTTGAAAGTCGACGAGAAGGTGAGAGAGCGTTTGACCTTGACTGTGTGTTATTGAAATCAAGTGGGTTGAAAAGTTCCCGACCCACGTGTGAAGTTTTCGTGATATTCAGTGATGAATCCTGACCACAGTCTTGAGGCAAATCAGAGGTTTGACAAACCTCTTGTGTATCGACAGCGCCCCTGAAACAAAAAAAAAAAACGATGAGAGACATGATTCAGCGAGTTTTCTTCTTCTTCTTTTTTTTCTTTTCTTTTTTTTTCCTCTTCGATACCAATTCAGATGAGGTGAATCGATCAGTGAGAGGATCTTCATCAGACTCACAAGCAAGAACCAAGGGAATTTGAACTCGTTTGGCCAACGTAGCTTATGGCACAAAGAAAAGAAGAAAGAAAAAAAAAGATGAAGATTGAGAGGTGGTTCGACAGGGAACTTGTCGTCAATCGAAACGTGCCACGCGAAATGTTGTACAGAAGGAGGGAGAGAGTTGACGGCAGAAGGGGGGTGGAGAGAAGACATACTGTATTTCCTTGTTCGACTATTGAACACGAGCTCGCTGAAGTTTTGGGGCGTGATGATCCGTTTTTGCTTGTCTTCACCTACACCAAACTGGAAAGGGAAGAGGTCGTCAGACGATAAGTCAGGAAAACAAAACCTCAAGTTTCGTGAAGACAAAGAAGAGAGGGACGGAAGGACACGTACCGTCACGATGGGCCATTTCGTATCGGGTCCAATGTCCTGAGGTTCAACATACTCCTCCGGTTCGGTTGGGAACCTGCTCGTCCCTGTAGCATGACCTGTCTGATCTGCTTTGAGGATTCGAAACATTGCTGGTGATTCGAGGGTAAGCACCTTGTCGGGTGCCGTTTGAGCTGGTGCGTGCGGGATCAGGAGAAGTTCAGGAATTTCGGCTTCGGCGGCTGGTAATAGTGATCGCGGCGATGATGGAAGACGTTGAGGTCAGCGATGGGTCTTTGGATGAGGAATTCAAGGCAAGAGAGACATATCATCGACCAACCTTGACCCTTTGTCATGAATTCGATAACATGTCCAACCGATCCATTGACAAGACCATCGCCTTTTGGTTGAGGGCTTTCATTCTATAGCGAAGGAGAGGTGACACTCAGGCATTCAGAAACAATTTGGGAGATCCCGAGCTACGTTCCGGGCGTGAGGTTCCCTATTGACATGACTAACCATACACAGAATGACCTGAGCGCCGATCTTGAGATCCAGTGTGCTTCGAACTTTGCCTTCGTTGAGCTTATCATATGAATGTCAACAATCACAAGGAGACAGCGTGTCAGCTTTGTGATGAATCAAAGTTCATATTCGGTTCTCGATCAGGTCCCTACCTTCCTCATGGCGAAGATCTTGGAGACGCGTTTTCCATGGGCATCGAACCTGTCAGAGAAAAAAAAATCAGGGTATTGACTCAGTGGACAATCGAGGGCACAACATTCATTCGAATGGTGGCCTACCCAACATAATCTGCGACCGTGCGAGCAAGAAATGAAACGTGAGTCAGTGATCTCTAACGCACATGACGAATTTCCATGATAGACTCACCAGCAGAGTCGTAACGATAGATGTCGCTTTGGATGGCAGCGAGCCTACTTTCGTTCGCATTATCGACTTGGTACCTTGCAGAGTTCAAAAGTGATCATCTTCAGTCTGGGATTTACCGTCGACTTGAGAAGCGAGCGAGCAGACTCACTTGATGGGGTACCTGACGATCGGGTAATGTGGCATTCGGTATCAGAAAGTAATTATGTTCAGTTGAGGCCATCTTCCTCAGAGGGATAGAGAGTGATGACAGGACGGACAACCGTGGGATCTCTACATCCTCATCTTTCAGAGTGATGTCTTTCTCTCTCAGTGCACGGTTGAGTTGATGATCAACCTGACCGACTCGGAGCTTGTTGAGGATATCGATGAATTCTGCCAAGAGAGGAGTCAAGGGAGAGTGTACATAGGATGGTAAATCAAGGATAGCAGAAATTGAACGCTCGAGAGGGGACGCACTAGGATCACTTTGACGATAGACTGATGTGGAGCAGAGTGAAGGGGGCCGATGTCAGAGACTTGCGATACAAATCCAAAGTAAGGAGGACGTTCTGGGAGTTCAGCTAACCTTGACTTAAACTGGTGATCTGGTGAAGCAGGTATAAGCTCAGGCTTTAAGAACAGTACACATGAAGTTCGACTCCTTCCCTCTCTTGGACGAACATTTGGGACAGAACTTGGCCACGTAGCTGCTTCGAAGCAGAATTTTGCTCGTTTCCTGGTGCCCCACTCGGTCTGAGTCGGGACGGGTGGAACTGAAGAATGCAAATGCAATCGATGAGGTGCGGTTCAAGCGACAAACGGATTAAGGGTCCACTCACGCTGAAGAAAGTCACCACAAAGCACGAGCTGAAGGCCACCAAACGGTCTGACATCGTTCCTGACCACCCTGGCTGTGCGTTTCAAGGAGAAGAAGGAGAAAGGAAAGAACCAACCAGCGCTCTTATCAGACAAGCTATCGGACGATCCGGCCCCATATGAAGAGACATGTCCGGACCTATGGTTTCCAATTTGTCGAAAAAATCGGCCGCGAGCATCTGGACAGGAAGACAGAGAAAGAAAAGCAAAGCGATAGACGCGATGAGTCTGTCACTTGTCGATGTTTCAGGCTGCATGCCTTATCAACGATCAAACACTAACGGAGACTTCATCGATGATCTGATTGACATGAGGGGCAAGAGCGGACCGGGATCTTGTCAGTCATTAGACGTGTACGATGATCGTTTTGTCAACGTAACGCATCGTCTCGACTGACCAAAACATCCGTTTCATTCCATCTTCTTTGAGCTCGGACATTGGGTGCCGTCCTGATGGCCTCGCCTTTGTACTCGAACGACCCACCCATCATCCTCTCAACCAGATGGTCGATCGACTCTAGTCCGAGACCGACACCGGCCCAAGAGTGGAGTGTCTGACCTTGAAAGTTGGAAGCGGCGATTCCAGTGGTAGCAGTCAAGGCGAGTCGCTTGTTTCGAAAGTCGAGTTCGGCGATGATTTGACGAAGGAGAAAGGTCTTGCCCGTGCCGGCTGAACCAGTGAAGAAGATCTGAACACGCCCAGTCAGAGGTATCCATCAGTAGATGTAGCAGAGAAGGGCCTTCGTAGACAGATGGAAGGTCGAGAGTGACTGACCGACTCTCCATCAAGGACTTTGTTGAGAATATCAACCTGCTCTTGACTCAACCTAGCTCTCCCTGCTGCAAGATGTTCCCTTGATTCCTTCATCCATTGCGGTTCTTCTTCTCCATCTTCTCCTGTTTGGGACGGAGGACCTGCCAAGTTCGAGGGAGCGTATCCTGTTCGGGGCTGATAGACGCGTGCAGAAGGAACAGTATCGTATCTCCCTGGCCTCAGAACCCGGATCGGAGGAGGACTTTTCCGATCCACGTCAGCCGACCCGTATGCTGAATGAGTTGGCCTTTGTGCTCGCTCAGAGTATTCGAGAGGTTTGGGCGTTGGGAGTTGTAGGCGTTCGAGTTGGGAAGAGACTCGTGAGGATCCATCGGTCGAATATGGAGGACTTTGAGGTGGTATCGAAGGAGAGGATGAAGGTGACAGGAGGGGATATCGTGAGGATGAAGGTAAGGCTAACGACGATGATGAATAAGGGTCCGATATGGGTGAAGCAGAAGTGGAAACGGTAGCAGCTCGAGGGTCGACCCAAGTTGGTCTGGTTGAAAAGGAAGGATACGAGGTGCAAGATTGAGGGTCAGTTGATGGGAGAACGCTGCGGGGGCGTGGATATGGTTGATGTGTTGATTCGGGAACGCTGTTGGGACGTGGGTGTTCATGTTGGTGATTTTGGGAATGATGTTGATGGTTGTATGTTGAACTTTGATTGGGATGATGGCTATAGGGGTCGTTGGTGGGGTGAAGTGGCTGAAGAGCAGCTGCAGAAGAGGCTTGAGAGAATGCACGTTGATATGACGGACGGGAGGAGGAAGCGACTGGATGGGAATTGGGATAGGTGGATTTGTTGTTGGTGGAGGAAGTGTTGGGTGGATGATTCTTGTGTATGATTCGCCTGGTGGCTGTCGTTGGGGCAGACTTGAGGAATTGATTCATAACGCCTTGGGATTGAGGACTGAGCTCATCGAACGAGCACGATGAGTTGACGACGAGACGAAGCTGTTGGTGTTTCGGTTTGGGGACGATCTTGTGCTCTCCAGGATATCGCCGACTTGACGATTTTCACGACCAAACCATCGAGCCACAGCTCAGTCCAAGCCGAGATCCAAGTGAACAAGAACAAGAAAGAAAGAAAGAAAGAAAGAAAAAAAAACAAGAAAAAAAAATCTCACACCTAGCGCAAGGGAGTTGAATGTTTCACCTCGGTCACGAGACCGATGGTCGACATCATCCTCCTTCTCCACAACGTCCAACCCCCAAACTCAACCCACCTCAATGGTCAGAATCACTCTCCCTCTTCTCAGGCGCAAGCAGCACGTTTGGCCACCTCCCCCGACTCCCAACAAAGATCCACTTCGACCTCTACCACATGGAGAGACCACCTCCTCTTCCTTCTCCTCCTCCTCGCCCCTTCATCCGATGAACAAACTCTCTGCGTCCTACGGAGTACCAGTCAGGTCCAACATCGATCATTCTTATGACCATCATTCAAATCCAAACACAGCAGTCTCCATCTTACCGACGAGAGCTGCAGTCTTGGCCAAACGTAGAGTCGTCAGTCATCCGCTCTCTTGCATCCCTCACATAGATTCATCATCATTAACGCTCATTCCGACTCATGTCCACTCCTTCGAGAATAGAATCAAAAGTTCCTCGATTATCTCCATCTCACCGTCAGAGGAGGTCAAGGTGGAGACGGCTCCGTAGCCTTCGCGTGAGTTCACAGCGTGCAGCGGACAATCGCGCACTCATCATGAATCTTAGCTGACGTTTGATCCCAAGGAAACCATGATTCAGACTAGCACCTAATCGAAGAGATACGCGGGGAGCTCCATCGGGTGGCATGGGAGGTGAAGGTGGTAACATCCTCATCCAGTCCGATGACACTATCCAAGACCTCTCGGACGTCATTCGAAACGTTCAAGGAGAGAAGGGCAAAAACGGTGCTGGTGAAGGTGTCAACGGAAAGAAGGGTGCACCTAAAATCGTTCGTACTTGGGACCTGGATACGTCTGTCTGCTTTGTCCTTAATCATAGAATGGGAATTCTACTGCTGCTCGCGTATGCTTCTTGACGTTGTATCTCTCAACTGACCCTCCCTGCCATCCCCTTCACTACTCATCAAATCAGATCAAAGTTCCACCAGGAACGATGATCCGTCAGATATCGCGTGAAGTCTTTCGACCCCTCACGCCGGAAGAAGAAGCTCTTCCTTCTGAATCCAGACTAGCTCTCCTCAACAAGAAGCTTCTCCTGTTCCATCCCTCCGCTGATCCCTCAGGAGACAACGCACCTCCCATCACTCCAGCCCACAAATACGGTACCACGATTCATGGAACGCCCAAACCACCACCATCACCCATCGAGATTGATCTCTCGGTCGCGATCGATGAACCCATTCTGTTGGCGAGGGGAGGAAGAGGTGGAGAAGGAAACGCTGTTTTCGGAAGACATGCTGAGACGGGACAACATCTTTGGGCTAGGAAGGGAGAGGTACCGGACACGATCAAGCTGGAACTGGAATTGAGGCTTTTAGCTGATATTGGCCTACTCGGTGCACCCAACGCTGGAAAGAGGTACGCACTTGTTTTCGTTCGCTCATCTCAGAAGGGGGGGGGGGAGGAGAGAGAGGATCACACAGATCGCAAAAATTACATTCAGGACGACCGTTTCTATTTTTGTCCTTAATCGAACGAAACCTCACTCTGTAATTTCTCTCCCTTCATCTTTCGAATCCCCCCCCCCCCC